>JANPWX010019659.1:1263324-1275071 GCA_024734555.1 Trochalopteron elliotii
TATATCTATCTATCTATCTATCTATCTATCTATCTATCTATCTATCTATCTATCTATCTATCTATCCATCTCTTTATATTTTTTTGTAAATTTTTGTCACTTCAACTGCCCCAGAGCCCCAGACCTTTGGGGAAGGTTTGGCTTTCTCCTGGGTGGTTTGAGGAGTGGGGCTGGGGGATGAGACAATGCACTAACCCCAGGTTTTCTGCCTGTGCTTAAAAGGATTTGCCCTCGCGGCTCGCTCTGATACGGTGTGGAAAAGGGAAGGGACAGGGAAGCTCAGAGGAGCTGACAGGGGGAGAAAAAGGGTGTGAAATTCATACTATCTGATGTGTCTCCTTTGATGTGTCACGCAGAGATTGTGCAGGCGCTCAGACGGGAAGGGGTTAATGCGTTTCTCAGTAACCATTGAAATGGGGGCTGTTATGGTCTATTTAGGCAATGATCTGTTACAATATCAATGGCATTTTCGATGGCAGTGTCTCCTATTCTTCTATTGAAATCACAATAGCTTTGGAAGTTCACGGCCATGGCAGTCTCAGGGACAGATTTCTGTTCATTTTTCTTTGTTGTGAAGACTTTTCTTTTTTTTTTTTAGAAGTAAATTAACTCACACAAATGCGAAAGAAGCTTCAAGTGTGTGACCTTTAGACAAAAGCTTCAGATTTGTCATTCTCTCTCCTTAACTTATGCTGTGCTCTCAGAAATGCCTCAATACAATATCTAGCCCAGCTTGGGCTACCTGGCCACAAATAGCTGGGCAAGGCTGGAGTGACAACGTGAAATCTCCATTTCTATGCTGTTGTCAGTTTCTAACACTTAGGGAAAAACGTCAAAGTTGGGGAGAGGTTTTAGCTGCCTGCCTCCCATGCATTTGGATATAAAGGGAGCCTCCTGTCTTGGCCCCTCTCTGCTTCTTTAGAGACCAGGGGCTAATGCAGTCCCCAGGACTGTCTAGAGAGGTTACTCGCCCAGCCTTCACTTTGATGATTGATGACAGTGGAGAAACTAATGATATTTTATTCACCTGTCAAAAGAATTCCTTGCCCTGGGCAAGGCAAGGCTAGCGCGGCAGAATGTTAACGCCGTTCTTTTGACAAAGATGCAGTTATCCCATTTTCCCTAATATATTATCTCAAAGGAAGAAGTGCTGTCCTGCCGAGCCTGTTGCTCTGGGATGCTGGCCAGGGGAATCTCTCCCACCTACAAAGTGCCTTGAGCTTTGAACATGCATTGGGAGCATGAAACGGGCATTTGCAAGTGCATTCCCAGGGTGTCCTGGTGATCCTGCCCCTCAGTGCCCAGGCAAGGAAAAATCCCCAGGGCCAGGGGGTGTTTTGAAGTATCTTCCCAAAGAAAGCACAATATCTTTAGATAAAGAACATCCTCCTCCCCAGTAACCAGTTCTGAATTAAATGTAGTGAGCCCTATCAGACAATTTTCTGGTGTTTGCCCCACTTAGGTGATTTGGTTTTGCTCAGTGTTTATATTTCTTGATTTCATGTTATTTACTCTCTTCTTTGCTAAGGAGCAAACGAAATATTACCTGTTCCTGCAGTGGGTTGTCAAAGGGCTCTTTCTAGGCCAAGTAAAACTACATGTAATTGTTAGAAAAACTTATTTTCCTTGCGCCCTCTCAAGTATAGCTGGCTGTGAAGCTCTGTCCAGTTGCACCAGGCAAGACACCCCATCTGATTATTTCTCATGATTCAAAGTGAGTAAAATATCTTGGAAATTAGTCCAGCAAAGTCATGGAAGCTGTGAAGAGATAGGGTTTTGTGTACATTGTTTATGAGCAGATTGCCCTGCTAGATGTTGGTCTGTGCTATATCACAAGGCAGAGGGGAAATGGACTCCAGAGCCAATTTTTGCTCCAGTTCCCTGGGCTGCAGATAGGCTGGGGGGTGGGATGATGGGCAGCTGACCACCAGTGAGTGCCAGATGAAATGGGACTATGCAAGGTCTACTGAGCAAAGTGCTGCCTCCTGGGGAGGGACAAAGGGAACAGGACAGCTGCTCCCATCTGTTGACAGTGAGGATCTCCCTGCACCTTCAGTGTCATTTCCCCTTGGACAGAAATGGCAAGAGCCTGAAGACACCCTGCTCAGGGTCCCACTGTATTTGCCAGGGATGGTCCCATGGCAGTGCACTCCTGGCTGTCTCTTGGCACTTCTGAGCCTTTAGTCATCCCCAGCTTTGGCAAAATGCTTCCTCAAGGAGACAATTGATAAAGCAGATGAAAAGAGATTTAAATGCCTATGCAGGCTCAGGCTTTCAAAAGCTGGATTCCCACAGCACAGCTTAAAGTGCAGAGAATGAAAAGTAAACATTTCCTCTTAATGCCAGTGCAGGTAGAGCTGTTCAAATGGGGTGCCAACTGCTGTCAACAGCTGAACTAATCTGAAGTACTATTAAAATTCATATCAAAGAAATCCATTGCAAAAACTCAAAGATCTTCTTCCAACCTATTTCTAACTTTGCTATAGGGTGCTGCTGTGGTCCTGTGGGCAAGATGAGGGGCCCCTACATATTCAGAGAGCAAGACATAAAGGTGCAGAGCACCTCTGTGCATGGGTGGGGAGCTTCTTCTCCTCTCCCCAGGATACCATTTTAAGCTATGCAGGGCAAAGCAGAGCTGCAACCTGGTCCTAGTGTGACAAGGGATCCAAAGGAGTTCAAGTACTGCAGGGAAATGGAGCTGAGGTGTCCTTTATCCCCTTGATGGGAGAGGGAAAGGCAGGAGCCATCACCCCCGTATCCTGCCAGAATGCTGCTGTCAGGGCTGTGGTGTGTGCTGGGTTACTGCAAAAGAGATGCTTCCAGGTGCAGGAGAGTCCTTTAGGTGACTTTGTAATATGTACCTCTGCAGCAAATGTGATTAGAGTGAGAGGTGAAATTGAAGGCTTAGGTGAGGTTTAAATATTACCTTTTTTTTTTAACTTGTTGAGGTTTTTTCCATTCTTTTTTTTTTTTTTTTTAATTAGAAAACGTGACTGTCACTTTGAGTTCAGGGTCTGGTTACAAGGACTTACCTCTATTTCACAGCAAGAAATTTGTCTTGACAGTAATCAATGCAGGTTATAAAAGAAAAGAAAAAAAGAGACACTTCAAGCATTTGCAATGTGAAGGCTCCAATACACTATAATTTCAACTCCTTCTTTTTCACCTCCATGGAGAATACTAAAAAAATTAGTTCTTTTTGATATCTCCAGTGCAATTATGGAGATAGAAATGAAACTTATGGAAATGCAAGTTGGTGTGTCTTAGGGATGCCAAACTTTGAGCACAGAGCCTCTTCAGGAAACACGCAAGTTTCCTCTCTTGAAAGTCTCACTTGGCTTTTTAAGATTCTGCCCTGGAGTGATAATTACCTGTTGCTGTTATTGCCCCATGTAAAGTCACAATGCCATGGTTTATTTTCACTGTTTCCTTAGCAAATGTTGACATTTCAGCAGAAACTTGAAAATGGAGCTGTTTTGCTCCAGAGGAGCTGCCACAACACTGTAGAGGTGAGGAGGAGCTTGGACATGTCCTCGCTTCTTGCTGGAAATCCCTGTGAGAAGCAGTGCTGGGGTTTGGGAAACAGCTCACTTGGGTTTGCACAGTTTTAGTCTTCCAGCAAGAACCCCCTGTTTATTTCCCCCCAGAAGACAGACCCTTCTCAGGGGGTACCACAGCAGCAGACCCACCTGTGATGCTGTGTCTGCCTTACCAGGGGTTGAAGGCCACACGAGCACCTCCAACCTGACCTTTGGAAGTCCTCTGCAGGTCCTGCTCAGCACCACCAACCTTCTTTTATGAATGAAAAGCACTAAAGCACTGCGGGGTGGATGCTACCTTCACAATGGCTGTGATTTTTTTTTTTTTTTTAACGCGTTTTCCAGTGAGATGGGGTTTTGTGACATTACTCATAACCTGTGGAAAGGATGTTAGGTGAGAAGTAAATGACTGAGCAAGTAATTCCCACAGCCCTGGAAAAAGTCGCTGGAATACCAGAGGGGTTTGCAGGCTGTGGGGTTGCCCGAGCTATGACTTTGTATTGCCACTAAGTGGCAGCCGAGTAAAAAACATGGTGAAATGAAACTTTCCCGAATAAATGTCAAGGCAAGGTGCAGAAGCAGAAAGGAAAATTTCTTAAGCTGGCGTTCCTCGGCTCAGCAGTGCCCTGCTGTTTATCCTAGGAAATTAAACCTTGGGAGGAGACAGTGATACAGATATTGTAGGAATACACACAGGCAAGCTGAGTGTGCAGGAGACCCTGACTGTGCAGATGGCTGCGTGGGGGACCAGGAGAGCAGTTCAGCCTACTTCTACCTCCTGATTTGGCCAGCATGATACTGGAGGTTTACAGAAATCTTCCAAAAAACGGTTGGGACATCAATAAGTGGCATAAAGGTGTGCAGGGTGGGGGTAAAAGCAGGGAATCAGGCTGGTGGTGCTCCCCTCCCTGTTACTACAAACGATGCCATCCACAAGCAAAACTGAGCTTCCCCACGTAGCCAGCCCCTGGGCAACGCTTGGCTCTGATGCATTATTAACCATTTTAATTTTTAAGTGGTTTGAAAGATACTCAGGTAAAGCCTCCTGAAAGCAAGGCGGAACTAGGTCAGACACAGAGTGCGTTGGTTTTAATTAGCACCCGTGCAGATTTTTTAACCTTTTGTGAAATTCGGGGACCTCCGGTACCTCCACTGCTCTGCTTGGAGCCCAAGCAGAGATGACCTCTTCAGGGAGAAACAGTAATTGGAAGTGTCAGTTATCTGAAACTTTTATCCGAAAAGACAGGATCCTGGGCACTGTGCCAAGGTTCTTACATTTCGAATATTTTAAAATATTTGAAGAAAGTAGCATGCATGGCATAAATTTTAATGTTCAAAGGACTCCTGAGATAACTTTTTTTTTTCCAAGCGTAAAGCAAATATTAGAAAGGGAAGATAACTATCACAAAGTCATCTAAAAATGCCAGGGGGCTTCTGTCTCAGACACCAACAAAATCTGATGCTGTCGAGCTGCTGAATTTCAAGCAAGGCCAGCCCGAATCCAGAGCTGCAAATGCTGGTTCTGCATATGGTTTTTCTGCTCCACACTTAATTTGTGCTTAAGTCATGCAACATCAATCTTGAAGTGAGGGAGGCAGCTCCTAGTCTTCCTCAGCATGAGGACCCTGGAGATGCTGCACTGCAGCTGAAGCAGTGTGGATGGACAATGTCTGGGATACAGCAATGCTGTCCCTGACAGACCCATGGTGAGCCAGAACAGGTGACCCTTGGTGAACCTAATCCATGTGGGGTGGGTCAGGATCTCCCCTTGCACAGGATTTCCTGAGCATTCCCTCACTTGATGTGCTTTCCCCCCTTCCCAGAGTATCTTTGTGTTGTAAGTCCCCTGGGGAGGTGGTAGCACCAACACTGTCTCATTTTGCCGTGGGGCCTGTGCCAACCTAGAGCCTTTCTGAGTTTTGCCTTTCCTCTTTTATTACCTGCACAGGGCTGAGCTCACTCCCTTGGATGTCTTACCACCTGTAGATGCTGCTGTGCAGAATACACTTTTAGCAGAGGGCAACCGCCTGCTCTGTGCTTGCTGGTGGATCTTAAACATCCTTTGTGGGGTCAGGACCCATCCAGTGGTCTCTGTCACCCCTTCCTCCCCTTCTCATCACCATTGCACCTTGTTTCCCAGGGGTAAGTTACACATGGGGTGACATTTCTGGCAGGGCATTGCCCCAATATGACCTAATTATTACAAGCAGCCCCAAAGGGGCCAGGATTTTTTTTTCCAAAGGTCACACCAAGTGACCATGATTTCACCTTTGAGCCCACCCATTTCCAATGCCACCATTATTTACCCCTTGGAGGGGAAGAGGAGAAAGAATTAGCCTTGCTCCAAAAGTGTTATTTTTGGAAAAAACTTAAGTAATGCAAGACAAAAGCTTGGCTGAATGTGCAAGATGTGCCCAGGCCTGTAAGCTGGGCTTCCCTGGAGGGGATCAGGAAGCTGTGAGATTTGGAGTGCTGTTTTCTCCAGAAGCTGAATGTTTACAGCACAAACTTGTGCTGCTTCCAGCCTGCCTGGGAGCAGCAGCAGTGCCTATGGGACAGCCTTGGCATGGGGCTGGGATGGGTTGCAGCACATCCAGGTGCAGTGGGAGGTGCCTGCTCCTCGGGGAGATGGTGTTGCCACCCTGGGGCTGGCTCTGTGGAGGTCCCTGTGTGTGTGAAGTGGTTTGTACAGCCATAAGCCTCGGGTTCAAAGTGCTGGGCAGGCATCTGTGGGAGCATTATCTGTGCTGTGCAGATGCTGCAGCATGGTCAGAGCCAAGCACTGGATGAGGGCAGTGTGGTGCTGGCAGGGGACTCCTCACAGTGTGCTGCTGGACAGCCTGTCCTGCCAAAATGCCTTCTGCTGGAGCTGCTTTCCCTCAAAACCTGGCATGTTTTCCTCATGGAGCAGCAGGGCCCATTCCAGGTGGTGATCCTGAGCCCCTCTGCTTTCCTAAGTACTTTTCCCTTCACCTGCAGTCTAAGTTTGCAACAGCTTTCCATCTTTTTGAACAGAAGTACTGTAGACCAGATTAATCTATTTATTTCTGATTACTTCTTTTCATGTGCTGAGTCAGACATTAGGTTTCCTCGGCAGTTTATCTTGAGCTCCTGTCTGGATTCAGTCAGATGCTGGGTCCTGCTGCCCTTCAGTAAAACAGGCAGTGGTAGCCCTTCAAGACAACCTGAAGGCATCCAGGTAAGCACAGAGCTAGAGTTGTTTGGAATGTGCTTTTGGAGGGGATGGCACCCCATTTCTGACCAGCTGTGCACCCAGAATTTAGAGAGGAGAGCGGAACTCTCCCAGGGTAGATTGTCTCCAGCCTGGGATGTCTCCTTAATCTCCATTTCTCTCTTGAAAACACCTCAGAAGCAATGTGCTGACCTCAAGCTCTTCCTCTGCACTGTCAGGTTCTTCTTTATTTGCTCAATGTGTTCATTTCCTTGGAAATCAAATGCTTGTCAAATAACAATTTATCCCATGTTTGAATTTCTTCTGTTCCCCTCCTGGTGACTCTGTCACTGGTTGCAAAATAAGATTATCAAATGCTTTCTCCTTAACCAACATCTCAGTAGAAATTAGTTACATACGAGGAAAAAACCCCTCTATTGCAAGGGTGACACAATAAATTTTTGACTGTTCTAACCTTGTCAGTGAAGTATCAAATGTTGTTGGAAAGCCTACAGCACTATTCTCTGCTGCTGAGCACGGAAGGGGAAATTGCCTTCCACTCTTAAGTCTGCACCTTCTGCCTTTTGTATGATGGTGAACAGAAATATTGCCAGATCGTCTTTAAACTCAGAGGTATTAAGGAGTGTTTTTCCCAAGAGAGGAAGAGACATCTAACTTCAGATGTGTGATTGCCCCATTATCTTCAAAGGCAAGGAGCTGTAGCTGAAAGTTAGACATATCCTGAGGTCCCTCGATGAAATAGAGACTGACAACAGAAGGAATATGAGGAGCTCAGATTTGCTGTTACCACTGCTGAGATTTTTCTGTAAGCAGCTGAACAAGAGGGTGCACACAGGGGCTGGTGCTGCAGTCCCTTTCCAAACACAAACTCAGGGGCACTTGCCATGAACAGAGGGTAAATACACAGGCTCAGATTCTCCAATAGAAAATTTTTAGGTGCTCTGCTGACCATATTAGGTTTGCATTGATGTGTATCCAAGAAAGTCTGGCCTCAAAAGCTTCCAGGAAAGAACAACCTATTGATTTTTTTTTTTTTTTAATTGTTGAAGTATCAGTTTGGTTTTGCACCTTCATAATTATTTTCAGTGCATGTCTGCTGGCTAAGTAATGTTGGGCTGTTACTTCATGCAGTTGGATTGACTTATATGGGGTTGCAGTGGTCTAATTAATAGCAAGGTTTGTCTCCTCTGTTGATACTCAGGGTTAATTTTTGCGCACAATGTGTGTGTAGGAGGTAATAATGGGGCAATGTTGATAGGGAAGAATGACTTTTATAAACACAAACATCAGAGAACTCTCAGAGATCACATCAGCTGGCAGCAATAGCTGATCAATCACAGCAGGCAGAGCATTCCTGTCTTGGTTTGCAATACATAACCAAGAGTGTGTATTCTATTTCCATCTCTTGAAACTGGCTGGGGAAATGTTTTCTTTATCTCTTGTATAACCCATTCCTCATAACTCCAGGAGGGGAAGGGGGCGTGTGTCTTCTATTAATGGGCAGCTGTTAAAACCAGCTGGGGCAGAGTCCTTATTTCTTCTATGACCCATCCTCCCTCCAGGGGATATCTGCTGTTCTTGGGCCATCAAGGCTCACTGCATGGCTGATAACATTGCATCATCCCACTGTGAGATGCTCCACCCAGTGGGAGGAGCCCAGCATTCCTACCCGGATAGAACCTGGGAGTCAGAAACACTAGGAGCAGCCTGTTTCCACTGGAGTTCCCAGAGGAAGACCAGACCCATCTCGCCACCTCTGGACCCTTCTACAGGATCATCTCTACTCCAACAGAACCACATCTGTCACTCCAGGAGGACTTAATTGGACTGCTCCCAACACCTGGACCAACAGGGTGTCAGGTCAAATTCTGACTCTATCAGTGTTTCTAGGATTTTTTATTTGTTTGCTTGTTTTTTTGTACTACTACATTTGTATTTTTAATATTCCTAGAAAAGAACTGTTATTCCTATTCCCATATCTTTGCCTGAAAGCGCCTTAATTGCAAAATTACAGTAGTTTGGAGGGGGGTGTTTTGCATTCTCCACTCCAAGAGAAGCTCCAGCTTTCCCTGGCAGACACCTGTCTTTCCAAACCAAGACAGTTCCCTTGCTGAGGAAGGTCCATGTTGACACAACTCATTTTGCCACACACGTGGTCAGAGTTTGCTAGTGTCCTGACACATGACAAGGTTGAAGAATGGTGAAAATTCACCTGCATCTAATGGTGCAACAGCACAAGGCCAGGCAACTGCTGTCCAGCAAGAGACATTTAAACATATATACCATAATGGATGCCTGATCTTCAGCTGATCTCCTACTCTCTCAAGGATGCATAAATGAGTGGTTTAGGTACCACCAGGGTCCCAAGGCCAGCTCTAACCCACCTGACTTCTCACCTTGCTCATGTATCCCCATGTTGCAGGATGGGCAGTAGGCAGAGGAATGCACTATGATATGTGCCATTCTGGGGACATGTGGATAAGATTTAGTGCAGGGAGTTTGTAATTCATGGCTTTAGAACCAGTTCAATTAACAGAAGTTTACTTCCGGATGCTTTTAAAGTGAAGGATGCAGTTGCACTGCTTGTGCTGCTCCCACATGGCTTTATTTTTGCTTTTGCAAGTTGGATTTACAGATTTCCTTTCTCATTAAAAGTGGTGGCAATATTAAGCCTGAGAATCCTTGATGGATTTCAGATTGAATATTGTGAGTCTTGTATTAATGCAGGCTAGCTGCAAATAAATGAGGAAATCCATTAAGCATGTGGTGTGCCTCATAAATTATTCCATAATGCAAAAGTGTTAATGTAATGATGAGAAAGGAAAAACAAAGGTGTAGGAGTCAGGAAATGCCAAGCACTGAAAGACCACTGTGATCAGCTCTAAGTTCTGCATTAACAGCCTTTAGATGATGAGGGCCATACTGGACCCCTCATGGGGCACTGTGAGCAGTGCACATTTATGATTTTTTTTTTAATGAAAGTTTGGAATCTCATGCAAGTTTTTTTTTTTTTCAACAGGCCAAGTTTGAGTGAGATAGTAAATCAAATGTAACATTGAAAAACAAGTCATTGCAATGTAAACAGTGATGGCTTTAGTGAAGCTGTGCCCATTTTCTGACCATGTGAGTGTCCTTTGATGCACAATTGGGTAACTGTAGCTCAAATATTGAGCCAGAATGAGGCACCATGCTCTGTAAACACAAAAAAATACATGGAAGCTGTGGTGTAACACAACCAAGTCTGTGCCTCGTGTTTATGTAGAGACCATTCCAAAGTGTAGGTGATTATGAGAGTTACAGTAGAAATCAATCCAATGCATCTGCCTTCTAGTCTAAAAACACTGAACTGGCTATTTGGAGCGTTCAGAGCAAACACAGAGAAATGCAGGGTGTCACTGAGGTGTGGATCCTCTCTGCCAGCTGCAGAGACAAATGTTCTGGCTGGGTTTTAATAGGCACATCCATTATTTGTGCAGTGATGCAAAGACAGCCCAGCAGATCTGCACCCCCAGAGAGCCCTGCAGTGCCTGGGCACACCTGTGTGGCTCAGCCTGCAAACCTCCCCATCTCCAGCATTCCCTGCTCCCTGCACCACCTGGCAGGAGCAATGCTGTGCCCTCCACCCTGTGCCCTAGAGGTTTTTCTTCTGGATAATGTATAGTGAACTCTTTTCCAGGTGTTCTCCTGCAGTGGGTTGTTCTAGTGAAGAGGTTGGCTCCTAGTGCTCACCTCCTCCCTTCTGTACAGTTTTGCAGCCTGCATGGTCACCTTGCTGCTCCTGGCAGCCCCCTGGTACAGGACCTACAGGACTGCTAGCAAGGCAAGGAGGTATTTGTGGTTATTTCCAAAACCTGTAACGATGGAGGTGGCTGAGGAGGTGTGACCAGACCTTTGGCAAGCAGCTCCTGCCTGTTGAGATGTTTCTGGAGCTGGCAAGCACCACACACAGGAGAATTTGGCCAGTCAGGGGGCCTGATGGAACAGATGGAGTGTCTGCCTGTGAGACTCACAGTTTTCATCAGGTTCCTTCTGCTTCTGGGTCTGAGCAGCACAAGAGGTGGGCTCTGGGGTGCAGGTGTCACTTGAAGCTTCCCCCAAGTGCCCCACCAACAATGCTGCTTAGTCCCAGGTGGAATTCTAGAATCATGGAATAAGTTTGGGCTGGAAACAACCTTAAAGATCACCTGCTTCCAACCCCCCTGCCACAGGGGGACACCTCTCTGAACACCTAGGCAGCGTGATGTGGGTTTTTGCAGAGAGCAATTGGACTTTTGGACAGGAGTAGGGCTCTCTGCTGCGTACTCCAGGGAATATTTTCAGTTTGGTTTCAGATCCAAGCTGATGGCTGGGTGTCTCTTTACAACCAGATGTTTGGATTGCCATTGTACTTGGCTGAATGAACTTCTGACACCAGATTGGTTGGAGGAGGCCTCAAATGATCATGTCATATTATGCTATGGATGATCAAATGATGCCCAAAACAATCTAAAAGATCTAGCAGCAAGCCCATGTTAACTTAATGCATTGGATCAGCTCAGTTTTGGGTCCAGTGGTGTGGTTTTCTGCCAAATGGGAGTTGTTTATCAAACTCCAGTGGAATGGGGTCTTCTTTTTTGGGGACAGAGCTGTAAGTGGATAGTCCCTGGCATGGGGGCAGGTGGAGATGCCTGTGCCTTAAAGCACCTCTTCAGACACAACACAGTGGAAGAGGAGAGCCCATTCTCAGTGCTCCCTCCCACTGCATGAGACTGCAGCACAGTTTTATCTGAGTATCAGGCTTACAAAAACAACAATACTCTGGAGTTTGCAAGCCTCATCATGTCTGGTAAAATTTAGCTGTGAGATGAGCAGAGTTCTGCCTCTCTGAGTCAACAAGGAACAGTTTTGGGAAGGAAGGGAGGAAGGGAGGGAGGGAGGGAGGGAGGGAGGAAGGGAGGAAGGGAGGAAGGGAGGAAGGGAGGAAGGGAGGAAGGGAGGAAGGGAGGAAGGAAGGAAGGACAACGGCAGACATCCCT
>JANPWX010019659.1:1275448-1292447 GCA_024734555.1 Trochalopteron elliotii
GGAAGGAAGGAAGGAAGGAAGGAAGGAAGGAAGGAATCTAGCCCTGCTCTCTATATGTTAAATGTGCCTTATGGCTCTGTAGGTGCCTGTGGTGAGATGTGCTGGCTGTCTTGGCCCATCTCAGCACTCCTGGGCAGCCTGATGGAGTTGTGGGGATGTTTGCTGAGGGTCTGATGTGCTTAGCATCAGGATCTGTTGAAACATAAATCTGATTAGAGGGGCTGTAAGTGATACATCTGGTTGTGGTGTGGTTCTGCCCACATATAGTGACAGGCAGTGTTTGATGAATGTTGGCTCACATGTGCAGGGCAGGCACATGACATTTACCCTGACCTGGCAGGCCAGAGACCCTCTGCAGAAGATGCCATTGAATTAGGGCAGAAGCAGGTGGCCTTTCAGTCACTTACACAGCAGAGATGCTACCTCTCTCCTGTAGCTTTTTTCTCCAATAAATATTTATTTCTGTCCACAAAGCCAGCAAAAGCTGGTTTTCCCTGCTTTTCCCTTTGTTGCTGTCACTCTGTGGCTTTTGAAATGCTCTTGCTTGCTGGATTTGGGGCATTCTAGTTTTCAAATGTCTCAAGGCTATTGAGCACCAAGGGATGAAAGATGACCTTTCCCTTGGGGATGCTCATCCCAGAGCACCCTGTCCTTTGCTGAGGCATACAAGGCTCCAAGTGCTGTCTCTCTTTTGTACCTGGTATTGTGTGAGGGGCAGGAGGGCAGGTGCTGCCCTGGCCACTGAAGTGGCAGAGCAGCAGGAGGGGGAACTGGTTTGTGAGGCTCTTTGAGCCCTGCCTGTGGCACCAGCAAGTTCCTGCTCATTTCCAAGATGTCTTCACAGAGCGTAAAGAAATTCTGTACAGAGATATAAAATGGTCAGGTGTCCTGCACTCTTGACTGAAGCACAGCTTCAGTACAGATCTAACAAAAAGCTGTGCAGTGTGATGGATAGCTGTGATACATGAAATGTGACATGTTTCTTTGGCAATAACATTAGAAATCCTTGCCTTATTGGTATGAAATGAAAGAAAAGAATATAAATCCATCTATTGCAGAGTTTTCCAACAAAAATGTCAGTAGAGCTTTTGCTGTATGTGTTATTTCCACATAATTGACACTTTTTTTCCCAGAAGCTTTCATGTCTTGGTCTTCATTCTGTGCCCAGAATCTGCATGGAGATCTCATCAGATGTTCCATCAAAGTAATTCAGTAGTAGAGGAAGAGCAAGGTTAAAACAGGGAAATGTAACAATGGTTTGATAACTTTGCAGAGTGGAAGCTGCTAATTTGTGGTAAATCATTCTCAAAGGAATGGGGAGGCTCCAGTCCAGTTTTCTAAAAGCCAGCCAATGCCCAGGCTCATCATGTTTGTCTCTCTGAGACATTTAGATGCCTTCTCTTAAAGGACGTTTTTCCAAATGACACTGTTTAACTAATGCAGAATTCCTATGTCTGAAGGACAGTCTGTGATCCAGTCCATTGACTCCTGATTTCATTTAAACTGCAATTCATTATTTTGTTCCTGTGCTCGTTCAAGAACCCATTGTTCATTACTCTTTCATCACACTATGATTGGAACAATTTGTATCTGTCGTTCTTACATTGGCCAGATAATGAAATAATCATTTGTGCATCTACGTTGTGTTTTACATTTATTTTTCACAGTGTAATTCACTTTGTAGGGTCATTTTATCATTCTGGAACAAATTGTGATTTTGTTTAAGCACTTGCTAGTTGGCAACAGTCTGCAACTGCCAACATCAGGAAGTGTGTTGTGATACTGCTCTCCACAGACAAAGGTGATAAAATTATTGCTGTTCCTCCAGCTAACAAAACCAGCCCACCTTCTAGGAGGAAGGATTCTGATGTCCAAAGTACACTAGTTTTACTGAGCCAACTCCTGCACTCCTTCCCAGGGTTTGGGTCAGCCTTTCAGGGAGAGAGATAATAATAAGGGGTAAGATTACCTCAATAAAATTGAAAGTAGATGATAATGCACTCAGAGCACAATTATGGTGTTATTCAAATGAGTTCCCATACTCAAGGAGGTCAGCAAGGTTATGATTTCTAGAGGGGTCAAGAGATTACAAGAATAAACTAATTATTCTGGCATCAAATAGATAGAAAGGTGATTGCTGATTGGTTAATTCATTTTTCTTCTGTGGATCTATTTCTGTTCAATTAATTAAAATGACACATATGTTATACTCTCCAAATATCACCCACATTATTATGTAAAGGTTGAGTTAGTCATTACATTGGAAAAGGTCAGGACTTGAATTTAATGCTGGAGGGAGATACTTTCTTCCATTTACTCATCATCATTACCATCCAGATCCTGCTTGGCTGTGGTTTTCAATGAACTTCCTTATCCTAGGAATGACTCCCATTTCAAGTTCCTTGGAAAGGTGATGGTCTTGGTGCTTCTGCTTAATGGGTGTGTGGGCTTGGGGCCTTCAAGGGACTCTTCTGTTTCCATGGGCTAGTCCTGCAGGAAAAACCAAATCTTCTACGATTGAAGAAGGTCAGATGGATATTTACAGGCCTTGCAAAGCAGCCACAGAATATTCCAGGTTAATATCACATAGTTTAAACATTTGTTTATGCTGTTTGTGACAGGAATAACTGAGGGGACATGTGGCCATGGGATTTGCCAGAGTCTGTAAACATAAATCTGTGGTCCCATTTGTAATTTTAATGCCTTATGTGATACATTTTTACTCTAATTTTAATGGTCTAGAAATACTTTTTTTTGGGCAAATACATTAATTCTTCTTAGTTATGCTCCATTAACTGGTGTTTAGTTAAATGTGTGTGGACTGTATTGGCCCTTTTAACAGAACAAGATGGGGAAGAAATGCTCTGAGACACAAGCTGGCATCAGACTTATCTGGAGAGAGAAAACACCAGCAGAAAAACACTGTGGCAGGGTGTAAAAAAATCACCTGCTTCTTAGGGGAGATACAACTGGGTAACGATCCATGGAAACATGAACATTTTGGATTGCATATCTTCCACTCAAATTTATGAGCAGCTGTCAGGGCCCTGGTGCTGCTCACCCCACGAGGGGGATTGCTCTTTGCCAAACCATAATGAGCAGATTATGGGTGGTGCTAGAAAAAAAAGTATGGGACTCTCTGAGAAATTGCAGTGCATCATATTAACTTCCCTCCGACGTTAGCAATTCCCCATCATATTGTATTACCAATCACTGTCACTAATATACCATGAAATTCAGATGTATAACGCAGTGTACAACTCAGCCTCTCATTGCAGAGGTTTGTTACCCATAATCCTGCATGAGTCATTAGCAATGTCACTGAACAGAGTAAAACTCATTCACTTCTTGCAGTGTTTCCCCTGCTGGCAAATAACTGACATATCACACGTGGGCACAATGCTTGATTCTCCAGAGAGCCTTGATGGTGGCTTTGTGGAATGTGGGCCTCTTTAATGGGCAATCAGGCCTCCACTATCCCCAGTCTACAGCCCCTGCTGGACAGCTGAGCAGCTGGGTACTCTCATAAAGCACCTATTTGCTTTTCTTTAAATTATTCATCTATTGAAATGTTGTTTATGGTATTTTAAAGGTGATATCATGCTAAAAGGTAAAAAGATACACTCACCAAAAATGAAAGGACTGAAGGGTAGGGTTAAAATTTTGGAAAGAACTTTGATTTTTAGAAGACTTGGTCTCACCTGCAAAAGGTTTGTGGCCCAAGGTTGGGGGTGAGGGTAAGCACCCAGGTCCCTCAGGAACCAGTAGGGAGGTCTAGCACCAGCCATCCAGAAATGAGGCGGAGATGAAACCCAGCTGTCATTGGAAAAGCTCTCTTAGTTTTAATTGCAGGGAGAATCTCTCCCAAGGCAGGCTCAGCAGGAGATTTCACAAGGAAAGGGACTGCCTCATCTTCCAAGGAGAAAAGGGATGACTTTAAGGAGTCTCAACCTACTTGTTGGGTTGTGATGTTCCACAGATGTTTTGTTGACCTTCACCATGGGGATGTTGACTGATTTTGTCTATCTGGGGAGGTCATCTTGAGCTCTGATGCTGTTACCCTGAGCGAGGTGCCCCTTTCAGCCACGCATTTCCAGTTTTGACAACAAACCATGGGCTGCAGGACAGGGCTGTGGTTGACACTGAGCTGCAGATAATAATTTTGAGAGTGTAGTTTCGTGGTAAATGTTCACTTAACTTCCATTTCCTCATTTTGCTTGTGTGAAAGTTAAATGGGATGGTGTCACAAGCCTTCCTGAGCCAAGATGTATCACATCTACCGCTCCCCTTTCCCTCTGTGCTAATTATCTTGACAAATTGGTTTGCTGTGATTTACTTGGAAATTCTGCTGGTCGCTTCCCACCTTCTTATTGCCAGACTGCACACATAATGCTTGGTTGTTTTACCTGGTCTTTTTGCAGGCAAGGGTTTGTCCAGAGGGTCTGTGCCTCCTGCAGTCATGGGGCATCATCCTCCACAGAAATTCAGAGAATGGTGCTCCTGGGTGAACCTCAGAGCCTGCTCCTCTCTCAGCAGAGAAGGTGGGTTGGCAGGTCAGAGCTGACAGTGGAGGAGACTGTGTCCTGGATCTGCAGCCTGTGTCTGATGAATGCCGAGGTCGTGCTTCCTTCTGGCTCACCTTGTACCACAGCAAGATAAAATGTCTGGAAATGTCACTCCCTTCCTGACCTCTAGATTAGAAACACATTAATAGGTTGCCTATCTGTTCAGTTTCTTGTTTAAATTAAGTAATCCTTTTTACACATTTTATTTTTAGTAACTTTTCTTTTGTATCCTTTTTTCCCCCACCATTCTTGCATCAAGGCCAAGGTCAGGTCAAGAGCTTTTTGGCTGGGAGGTCATTCTGTTCAAGAAGGCACTCTGACATACTGATGCTGCAGCATTTGAGGCTTTTACAGAGAAAACACACGTCAATGGCAGGTGAAGTACACAGCAGGCTGAGTGGCAGTGGGGTTGTAAGATCACCCATCAAGGCATGGCTGAAGTTTCTTAATTTTGCCTGAGCTGGGCTGTGTGGAGGTGAGGCTGTGGCTCTAATTCCAGCTCTCACAGCTAACAAGGTGCTTTGTGGATTCCATCAGCAGTGGTGTGACAGGCAGTGGTTCCTGTATTGTCAATTCAAGCACTTATCCTGCCATTCCCAATTTATTTCATGTAGTCTCTGCAATCTCCACGTTTTCTAATGTCACGATGGCGATGAATCTATTTCTGCTCCTACAAGGGTGCAAAAGGGGGACATTAGAGCCAGCACAGCTCTGTTAAATACCTTGTTGTCAGGGCATATCAGAACTCCAATCTGGGTTTTAAACACAACTTGCTAACAAATCTGTTTAAGGGAGTACACAATTATTAGGAGTTATGCTTGTGACAGCAACACACATGACATTTTAGATGTTCCCCTAAATGACCTGGCTGAGTGGTGGTTTATGATCTGATTTGCACACCAATAGTTTTGCCTATACAATAACCAGGCAGCCAGACTCAAAGTGCAATTAAAAATGAGATCCAAGCTGTTACCAGTTTAAATCAGTGTAAAGACATACCAATCTGGGAATGATAAACCATCAGTGACACTATCAGTAACCTACAGTAAATTAACTTTTTGCAGCTTGGCCTGGGCTGAGTGTCACATAGCAGGAATGTTTTATCTGGCAAAGACTGTGATCTCATGTCTGGATGCTGTGTGATATGGAGGGATAGCCAGGAACTTTCAGCAAAACAATTTCTCATCAGAAAATAATAGTTTATCTGGCTCACAACTTTTGGCAGGGAATTTGAGCTCCAGCAAAGGTTAAGGCATTCACCAGCCATGTTTGTTATCTGAACCTGATTTTCTGAAGCTCTGTGTGAGTGCCCAGATTTGATACCCAGACTGCACTGGCTGACTCTTTCTCAATACCCTATTCTTCAAAATTCAATTTTGACACTTTTTAAGTTTTGGATCTATTTCTGGCCACCTCTACCAGTGTATCTCTGCTTGGTGTTTAAATGGCAGGGGAATAGCAAAGAAGCCTTCCCTTCAAATCCCAGTTCAGCTCAGCACTTCTGTAAATTTGAGAATTTGCATGAAAACATCAAGTCTTTCCTGCGGTTTCTAAATTGGGCTTTAGGAGAAAATGATTTTAAAGAGCCTGAGAGTGGAACGGAGGGATGACTACAAGCCTACATACATCTCACATCTACATGCCTGCTTTTTTTGTTAAAATTTTTCAAACCAAAAGCCCAAAGTGCCTCAGAGATGTTCAGGTAAGCCACACGTTTTGTCCACATGCAGCGACTGTGGGGTCCAGGAGAAAGTAGAACGTGAACCATGCCTAATTTTTAGTCATTAATCTTAATATGAGTCAAGTTGGGGTTCTGGTCTCGTTCTTCCATCTAACAAATCTTTCTGGCCTAAAGTTGTGCAGGGGCTGGTAGATATAAGAGAGGCCACAAGGCTGGGCTTCCTTTGGAGCTTGAAGTCCAGCAAGGCAAGGGGTGCTTTGGCTGAGTGCATGGGGGTTGTGCAGAAAAGAGTGAACTCAGTTGCACCTGGGGGCCTCACCAGCACAAACCAGTGAGCTGTTCCTTCTCCCATCGTGTTGTTTCACTGTGGCACTCATTACTCTGGGAAGCTGAAGTGGCCAAATGGTGCTTAAATGGTGCAGGAAACAATCAGATGAATTCATGGCAGAGAGATGCAGCAAGGGCTGTTACACACCAGGAGACTGCAGAAAATGTCTAAACCCAGATTACTGGGGCCCATCAAAGCACCCCAGGCAATTACTGTGTGTTTGTCCTGCTCCTAAGCTTTTCTGCAGACATACACAACTATTTGGTCTTAGAGACAGGGTGCTGGGCTAGAGGGACTGGTGATCAGAGCCAGTCTGACCATTTTCATAAAGAAGGAGATGGCTTTAGACAACTCTAGAAGATGTGATGTCTGTAGGATCTCTTGGATAAGTGATGTGTGCTCTCAGTGTGTCTGAGAGCTGTTTCTGCTGTAAAAAACCTCATCTCCCTGTTAGGAGACAATTCTGAGGAGGCTGGCAGGCATTCCTCTGTCCTGCTGGAGAGCATTGTCTCTGTGCTGGGCTCTGTATTGGCTCACACCAATAAGGAGAAGAAGATAGATGAAAAAAACAGCAGAGGATTATTTGGCAATTCCAGTGTCACCAGGATCTGATCCTAGCAGTTCAACATAATCACTGAAAGAGGAGAAAATCCAGGAGATTTCACTGAAACTGAGCAAGAGCTTGACAGCTGGCAAATGCTAATGTAAGTAGGCAACTGGGAGCGCGGGGTGGAGGGAGGGTGGTGTCATTTAGCATCACTTACAGAAGTGCCATTTAAGTCTGAAGAGAGCCTGTAGAAAACGAGTCCCTTTCTGCTCAACTCCCCTGCCCTGTCACACACTTCTGCCTGCCAGTCCTGCTGTGCCAGTGGGTGGTTTGTTGCTTGTGGAGTTCATTTCATGCAAAGCATCTCCAAGGCAGCCTCAGTTCACCCAGGCCAAGGAAACCTGCCTCCTCTGTGGCTGGCTGGAGTGTCAGCAAAGGGGCTTAACCTGAGCTGGAGCATCCTTCTGCTTTTGCTGATCCACTGGTTTCTGTCCCAGGGATGGGGATGTGGAGGAGAATCAGTGGCTGACATAGGCTGGCACAGAGCAGAGCTGGGTGTGCAGCCTTAACACACCAGCATGTTTTTCTCCTGTGAATTGCTGCTCAAGTAGCCACTTTCTTCCAGGGGAGTAAAGGCTGGTAACATCTCTGTGTGGCTGTTGTGCTTTTTCTACTGGCAAAGTTTCCTGGTTCTAACCACTCATTGGTTTCTCATCATCCAATTTCACTTCTTTCTACTGCCCCTCTGGGCTTCTGGCAGGACATGGTCCCCAAAGGAAGCCAAATCTTTTTTTGGATAGTGGCAAATGTGGCCATTTTTGTTGTATCAGAAGTATAATTCTTACGTGCACATCAAACCCAAACCAATGTTCTTGCAGCAGCAAGTCAAGTGTCCATGCTTGACTTGTTGCTGCAAGCAAGAATATTGGTTTGGGTTTGATGTTCATGTGTTGATGAGGTCTCCCCCAGCTCAGTCCCTGAGTTGCATCGGGGTGGTATGCACACTATTCACCCAGCAATATCTTCTTTTGCACCTAGGAGCATTTCTCTGGCTATTCTTCCTTCCTGTACAATTAACTATTTAGCATTTGACAGCTCAGAAATGTTTGATTGTTCTCCAGCAATGGTTTATGAGGACCTTCCACAACCTGATTTTCCAAAATCACCCCTTGGCCTTCATTTCCACCAGTATTCTCCAGAAATAATCGGGGCATGTTTTATTATAATGTCAAAATTGTACTTTTCTGCACCTAAATAATAATTTTGTTGTCTAAGGATAAGGTTCTTTTGGTTTTTGGATTTAGAGCTGCTGCTTTGGTATTTTCTCTCATGTTAAATATCCGTGCTGGACACTGTGCTTTCCTAGAGGAATAGAAAAAATAGTGAAGGTTGCAGCTACAAACCACATTCCTTTCCCATTTCCTGAATGGCATTGAGCTATTTGGAGTTTCAGAGGCATTGTTTCCTATCACAGACCATATGTGCCATGGGATACACTCCAGTAATTCTCCACAGAGGCTTAATATCAAACAGATAAAAGTAATCCTAAAGAATCATATTTACAGGAAACTGTTTTGCTTTGCTGGCCATGTTAATAATAAAGTTCTGCAGGAAGAGAACATCTGGGTTTCTGTAATCCAGCCTGCTTTTCTGCAGGTTACTTTTGGTTTCCTGGAAAATATTCAGTCTTAAAAATCTTGATGATGACTTGTATTTGGATGTTTTTGCAGTTGTCCCTGAAGTGACACCTTACCAATGACAGGCTTCAGGGGCTCGTGGGTGTGTTAATTTGAATTAATTGTAGTGGCTTTGACTTGCCTTTGCTGTAAAATTGACTTGCTTAATTCACCCACTAGACATTGTCACTATTAAATCTAGAAGGTTTGTGAGGATAAAGGTCTTGGGATTCTGGTGACTCTCCTAAACACTGAATCAGAGTAGAGCTGAAATCAGTCAAATGCAACGTCCCATGCTGGTATTTAGAGCTGATGGTCACCCATAAATCCAGGTGCATGCAAATCTCAAACACGTTATTATTTGATATTATTCTAATTTGGAACATGTGGGGGTCTCTGCTCTTCTGGGGAACTGCATTAACTATGGGTTTTCACTCTCTGTGTTTCCAAAACCAGCAATAAGTGGTCCTGGCAGGGAGAAGAGAGATGTATGTGATAGTTGTGACTTCACTAAGTGAGAGCCGTGATGGGGACAAATTCATCAATCAGCAGGATGGCTCTGGGGGCCTGGGCTGCAGCTGGAGACCCTGGGCTTGGCAGACCCTCAGGGCAACGTATTATCCCATGGCAAAGGACCAGTGCCAGCTGCTTTGGTAAATTAAGATGTAGCAGCAGTTTCCACAAGACTTCTCAGCTCAGGGATATCCTTGTCTTGGGCGTTGGGGAAAACTCTTGTGCTGAGTTGGAGGCACTGGAGCACCTGGACTGGGAATGATGGTAATGCAGCTACAGAGTTTTCCGTTTGACAAGGAAAAAGCTTAATCAAAGGCCACACATTTCTAAGGGTTGTTTTTTACCTTGTGTGCTGATGTTTTCCTAAGGACAATGTTATGTTGAAATAATAGTGCTGAGCTAGCAGTCTCTGTTTGTGCCTTTTAAAACTAAAATCCAGAAGGAATGGCAGTCAGTGTTCATTGTGAAGAACAGATCAAATGGGTAAAGGCTACAGGGAAAAGAAGGCAATTAAAATATTACCATAAGGAAATATATTTTTTAAAGGAGAGAGAGAAAACCATGGACTCTGGTGGTTAGAGATTTACCTGGGTAGTCCAGAGAGGTTAGACCAGGAGTACTGTGTGCTTTCCCTGGGCTATGCTGGCAGGAGTGTGTCCCTGCAGATCCACTACCCTTTGTGTTGGAATAGTCACCCAGATCTTGTGCATCACTGGGAAAGTTCTCCATTCAGCCCTTCCACCCATTTTTTTTCCTACCTGAAGAATAAGTAGAGCAGGAAAGAGGGATGAAATTCTGTCAGCAGTTCCTGGATGAGCTGTAATGTGAGGCTTTTTACCTTTCAGTGAGAATGGGAGAATTATACACTGCCCTCTCTAGCCAGACTCCAAGATCCTGCCCACACAGGTGTATGGATAATTTCTCTTTTTCTATTCTTTACATTTAGACACTTCACCCCAAGATTAAGACTGCTGGTAAGTCAGCTTCATTGGTGCCTGGAACACTGCACTATGTAAGCTGAATTTTTGTACCCAATATGTGGAAGAAATTTTTTGTCTTCTCACATCTGCTTCTCTAGGGCTTTGTCCTCATTATCCTCTGGGTATGTCTGGGATGGCAAAAAGGTCTTTTTCTCTTTCGTGAGCACAGCCAGGAGAGTTTCACACAGGCCATGCTGCAGTTCTGCCAAGAGCAGATTTCTTCTTCAGAATTAAATGTTTGATTAACAAAACGTGGTAATTTAAATCCTGTTGGAAATTAAATAACAACTCTGATAGGAGGCACAAAGTGCCATTTCAAAATACGTAAGAGCAGGTTTGGGCACTCTCTGCTGTATAGAAGACACAGGGCAGGGGTTTGCAAATGTGATGTGTTGCTGCACAAACCCTCATGGGTCACTGGTGCAACCATCTCATCCTCAAAACGATCAAATGATTTAGGGGCTGGGCATAGAAGAGATGGGCACAATCTGAACAGAACAAAAAATGAAAACAGCTTGTTAAATCCTCAGCCTCTTTTGCGTGTAGTAAGAAAACTAAGGTAAGAGCAAGATAACCCGTAAATGGGTTAATTAGAATAACTTAAACATTGTTTAAGCTATGTTTTCCATAATAATACGTGGTGCTCAGTCAATGTAGAGTTGAAGAATTTGGTGGAATCCTGTTTTAAACAATCATCATGGATCAGCCTGGAATTTAAGAACAAATAAACTATGGGGAAATAGAATCAAGAAAAAAATTTCAATTAAGTTCACTGAAATTGAATTGACTGGGAATAGCATGGAATGATGGAATTCAGGATGGATGAGATGTGATAAATAGGAGGAGCAGCCTGAGAGACCTCACTAAGCTGTTCTCTGTGGCAGCCAGGATGCAGACCTGAAAGCATATCCAGGGATAACTTTGCAGGAGGCCATTCCAAGTGATAGTTTTTCCTTGAATCTTGCTGTATCAATTAGTAATGATTTGTGGTTAGAGTAATTCCATATTTCATTTGTTGTGTTTATTGCATAGGGTATTAACATACTGAGTAATGAACCTGGAGCAGCTGAGTGATTCAGCTGAGGGTTTGCTCACGTGATGGGGCTGGTTGGTGATCAATTATGTTTTTGTTGTTCAGGAAAATGCTAGTTTTTATGAGCATTCTTTTCTCTGTGTGTAGTTACAGTGGAAAGCAATATGCTTTAGAATTATTGTATTCTAAGTAGTCCTAGAAGTCCCAGTATTGAAAAAATGAAGCCTAAAAGTTATGTTTCTTATGGGGTTTTATATTCATTTTAATGATATTATTCTTCCTCTTAAGGAGCAATTCTGTGGTGGTCAGAAAACACAGAAATTGATATAATCTCCTTTGACTACAAGTTTACATGGTAAATCATTAGGTACAGAATTTGCTTTTTTCTTTATGAAATTTAACACCTGACTTTGTATTGGCCTTAAGAACATTTTCTAGAACTCTGCACATAGGCACAATCCATTCCCTGCTCTGGGCATCCTTCAAACCTGTTAGAAATGCACATAAAAACCAGGCGTCAAGTATCTCAAGATCAAATCAAATAACCCCACAACCACAAGAATGCAATTAAGATAAACGTGTTCACAAACCCCCAACAGATTCCAGTCAGCTCAGCCAATCTCCTATATGATAATTAGTATGAAAAGTGGGTGTTTGGCTATAGCCTGTGTGTTTTATATAAGATTACTAAGGTTTTTAGTTTATGTGGTTTTTTTCCTTCCAAATTTCTTTAGGTGTTTGGTGTGCATCAACTAGGGTTTATTTCTTGCCTTAGGAGTTTTATAATTTTGCATGTGTTTTTGGCTGTCTGTCCATGAGCTCCTGGGCAGGCACACATCCATTCCTGATGAAGATCCTGTTTTCTTTAGGCTCCCCCATCAGCTCTACCTTTGGCTTATGGAGCACTGGTGTTAATTAATCACCCTGCTGGCTGTAAAAGAAATACCTCTGCAAATCCAGGCTGAGAATCCACATGAAGAAAAACAGTGCAAAGAAAAGCTTACAGTTACAATGAAGGAAACTGCAACTAAAATTTGGTTCACAGGAATGAAGCAGTGGCTCAGTTAATGACTAATTTGCCAAAGGAGATACACATATACACATAGATGAGAAAAATCAATGTAGTTGATGAATCCCCTTCTGTTTTACAGTCAGGGATAATTCACTTCCAATGACCCTCAGTATTTATGTGTGTGAGCATCCAATAAGAGAAAGGACACGAACTATCCCAAAAATTTGGCTTATGCAGAAGATCAGGACACCAGTTTCTTATTGTTGGGGCTTTCTGGACTCTCAGAACTTTAAGAAAATTAAATAGAAAATTTGAATTGAATACACAGTTGAATTGCAAAACGAAAGCCTGTTTTATGTATTAAAAAGTGCTTCTAATGACATCTATTTTCATAATAGTGTTTTGTGGAATGAATGGTTTGGACAAAAGCACTGGTAAATTGTCTGAAACAGAACTGCCTGACACTCAAATAGCTGCTAATGGTAGGTAGATCCTTGACTTCTTGTTATATTTCCTTCTTGCATTTAATCCTTCTCAGACCATTATGCAGAAGGACACTGCATTGCTTAAAGGGTTATCAGTGTCACCAGGCACTGGAAAAGATCTGGGCACATTTTAGCCACCTTTTGGAAGATGGGATTTACATGTCCTTTTGAGACTAAACAGAATCTCCTTGAGGTTGGAAACCTTTAGAGAGAACCCCTGGAAAGACTTTTCCACCACTTCATGGTGGTGAATCACCGTGGGAGATTGGAGTTATCAGCAGTCACCTCATCACTAACCATGCAGGACATTTTCCATTTTAACTCCTATTTTTGCAACTTTCCCAGGGAAATTATATTTACAGAGCAGGAGTTAAAATCTCCCTTAATCTTAACAGTATCTTTGGGCTCTGCTGCCCCGATCTCTTCTTGTCTCCATTGGGTGTTTCTATAGCAACTCCCCAGGGAGTTTTCCTGTTATCTGGGTGAAGTTAACTGGAAACAAGTAAATATACTTGAGATGAAGTGGTGTTGGGGAAGACTGATGAGGCCTTCAGAGCATGATCTAAAAAAAACCCTGAATTATTTGCAGAACCTTCCTCACTGTAAGAGGCTTGAAGCTCCTGCAGTAAAAAATTTTGCCTAAAGTACACTTGCCCTCTATTGTGCCAGCACAGTCCCAGGTACAGGAAAATTTTTCTGCATTAATAATAAAGCATATGGAGCTCAAACCAGCCAAGCCTAGAGGTGCCTTGCTGGGGAATAGGGTTTTCACAGGCAGTTTGAGAAGATCGATTGTCCCTGTTCTAACCAAATTATAATAAACTTGGTGTCATGTCTCATTAGCAGGCATTTCTGTGTGGTTTCAAACTCTGTGGGTGAGATCCATCTCTCAGCTCATCCAGGGGCTGCCAGGGTGAATTAACACCTTTACCACCATCCATCAGGAGTATGGGGGGCCAGACCTGGCACTGCTGGTCAGAGGAGGTGGAGGATGGGCCTGGCTAAAGGGATGCTCTCAAAGGAAAGAGATCCTTTCTGCAGCTTTCTGTAAGGAGCTTGGTAGCTGTTGTGGCAGCTTCCCTCTGAATGAATAACCCAGATTATACTGAGTCAGAAGATTTGTGTCCCAGTCAAAAGCCCACTCGCTTCACTCCACCTCCTGCTTCCAGGCTGTGGACCAGACTTTTCCAGGCTGGTGTTGTAGCTGACATTAATGGGCTTTTCCTTTGCATTTTAGACAACCACAGACCAAGCTGTCAGCAGGCCAGCAGCTATTTGAGAGCTGCCAGACCTTTGCTAGACAGTGAGCATCTCTCTTTGAGCTTGACAAGTGTCTCCTGTGGGCAGCTGTGACCTCCTGCTGCTGTCACCCCAGGGAATGGAAAATCTGCCTCCTGTGCAGCCTGAGCTGCAGATACCAGCCGGCTCCTTCCCCTGCTTTCATTTTTTGGATACCAGCCATGTGTTGCTTATCATTCGTTCTGATCCCTAAAGCCAAGGTGCTGATTCTTATCTGCAGCTTCAGCCTGGCTTAAATCTTTATCTTCACTCAGTGAGTCTGAGAGCTGAGTGTGCAGAGACATTATTAGATTATTAAATCAATGACACTCAGGTTATTAGTCACACTCATCCGCATTACCTGACACTGTAATGACGTTCTATTTTTACTTCCAGCCTGCTAATGTCCCAGAGGTACTGAAATTATGACCAGAAAATTAATTTCTATACGTTTGAACAAGAAATAGGAGTATAGGAAATAATCCCACATCAACAGTATAAATCCTAATGGAATTGTTCAGAAAAGCAACAGGGAAAGAGAGAGGGTGGAGAATGGTGTCTCACATGAAGCCTTCCCTCTGTGCTGCCATGCCAAACTCTTATGGGTATGATGGTTGCTAGTAACTGGGCCAGACTATTTTAGCTTGTAATTCACTTGGGGCAATTAGGACTTCTGAGCTGGCATTAGTGATTTTCCTCGCTCAGCCAAGACTTTCTTGCAGAATGCCCCCACCAGGATGATGCAATGGGCTTGTTTTTTAGGCATGAAATCAAACCCTGTAAACAGAAAAAGGCAAGATGTTGTTTACGTTTTCAAAAATGACTCCTTAATCTCAGGCAAATTATTATCCCAGTCCCCAGGCTGAGCTAAGAAGTGAGGTCCAATCTGATGACTCCTAAAGACTGAATTTGATGTTATTTCTGCTTTGCATGACTAACCATCTGCAGGCTGGGAAGAATCTTGTTATGGTGGAAAAACACCATGGGAAATGCTCAAAGTCCAGCCACACTCTTGTCTAGCAGAGCAGAACTGGCCTCTTCTCCCCCCTGCAGCCAGAGAGATGCAGAATTGTGGCTCTAAGGGCTCTGTTCCCCACTTTGAACCCCTGAGTGGGAGCTGCAGGGGTCTCTGGGTGAGGGGTGTTGCCAGGGTGGCTGGGCAGGGTGCTGGTATGGGGGAAAAGCAGGGGGGTGGCTGGAAGAGGCAAACTCTGCGGGGGTACCACAGCACCCAGCCAGTTTTCAGCCAGCAGGGACAACTTCTGCAGGGAAAACAGTGGGGAGCAGATGGTGAAACAACACCCCACAAGGGAGAGCCGTTCACACCCTTTCCCCGTGCCGCCCACAGCCCCAGATTCTTCCAAGTTCCCTGAGCTTATTGATTACCAGGGACAGATCTCCATATTGCTTAATTATAACTTGGTTTTAATGCACGTCTTCACACTGTATTTATTTCATGTTGGCAATTAATTCCAAAGTGCTCGCTGTGCCAGAAATGAAGCAGGGGGACTTTCTGAGATCTTCCACTGAGGAATTGCCACTTAAAAATGGAGAAATATGTGTGAGTATGGGTGTGGGTGTAAGTATTGGTGGTACCTGTTAAATGCATGTTGCAGGATGCTCTTGAGAGCAATGTTTGTAGTAGAATTATAATGAGCTGAGTTGTTTAGGTGTAATTAAAAGATGGGAGTGAGAACTTGTATGGAAATCCTTTTCTCTAAATTTTGGGAAGCCTGCTAATAAGACATAAACATTTAGCAGCTCAGCTGGAATATGGTGTGCTCTTTGGTTAAACATTAAAGGGGCATTGTTGAGTGGTTTTAATTAATTAGCTATGTTTTAAATGAAATCAAATCAAATTGGAGGAGTTAGGCTCAAAATTAACGTTGTTTTCACCTGGTGGGGAATGTCCTTTAAATTATGAACATCTTAAAGACAATGAAAATTTAAAATGCCTTTAAGATATTGCATCCACTTGGTTCCCTTTTCTCAGAAAATGGCCAGTATTCTGATGATCTGTCAGATAACCAGATCTGCTAGAACAACAGCAAAATTAGAGCCTTTTAGGCTCTGTTTGTTACAACCAACATTTACACATCTTCTAGACATTCAACGCCCATGTCAAACCTGGCATGTAGAATCTTGAATATACTGCTTTCCTTTTTTATTACTTCTTATCATGATGCAACATTGCACTTGGTAAGAAACATGGGCAAGAAAGTAGGTTTTATATGCTTGCTTGTACACTCAGCCTCCAGTATCTGTGAGATTCTTGCCCAGTTTTAGCCACTTTCAGTAGTGGGAAAAAGATCTCAAGGTTTGTAGAATTCCTTGAGAAATTGCGTTGTGAAAATTCACAGATAGGACAGGGAGCGAGTGCCTGCACTGAAGGGAGACGGAGCACATTGAGATCCAAGGGGGAGGTGGTGGATGCAATCCAGTTCTCTGGTTTGTGGGGGAAAGGGGTTTCTATTCTCATTGCTGCTTAGATGCCTTGTGTTAGATTTAGGGGGGGGGGAGAATCAACCCAAACCCCATGACACAATAGGCTGTAACTGCTGGAAGCTGTTATGTGCTATTATGCGAAGCCTTTACAGTCTATTGAGTAAATAATCTACAGATTAAAGCTTTCTAAGTACACAGTGACTTGATAGGTAACCAAAGAAGCCATTACGATATGTCATGTCAATAAGAGGAGGATTAAGGTCCCTCACACTCGGTGCAGTGACAGAGTCTATCTGCTGCCAACCTCTGTGAAACAAAAGCCATCACCATTCAAACACTCTGCAGTGCAGTTGTGTTCTGGGGCTGGGGACCTGTGATTTGGACAGGGGCAGCTGCTTCTGCCCTCATTTATTGCAACCCAGGGATGCCTGAGTAAATCAGTGATGGTGCTCTGTC
>JANPWX010019659.1:1297420-1332799 GCA_024734555.1 Trochalopteron elliotii
CTTTATATTTAAATCTCTTTCTAACTCACTGGGCTAAATGGAAATGGAATTTTTGTAGCATGCAGTTTCAGAATTTCACTCCCTGGGCAATTTCAACATTTTGCAGAGTTTGGTTGCTTTGATTCACAGATGTCTCTGTAAAGAACAGGAAAGACAGAATGGATGCTCCCCCTGTTTAGATGAAAATACCTGTTCTCAGCCTGAATTAAGTGTAATGTATTGCACAAAATGACGAGCCAGATTTTAGAGAGGTGGAAAATCCCATCTCTGGGGTAAAATGAGCAAGGAAAGCCCTTTTTTTAGTCAGCACATCACTAGTACAGGAGGGAGAAACTATGTATAGTACCCATTTTTGTAATGCGAGATGGGGAGAAATCAGAAGAAATAGGTCACTTTGTGACCTGGAATTATTTCCAAAATTTTTGGTTTGCCTCTGACAGCTAACACATACAGCAGAAACCTTTCCTAGGTGAATTTTGCCTGTGCTATGGATTGTCTCTGGCTGCTGGTGGTACAAGCTCCCCTATGAGACAACCAGCCTTTGCTCATAACTAGATAAGCCACTCCTTTCTGAAAGGCTCAGCATGCTCATTTTGATTGGAAAGGCCTAAGTCTGGCACATACAGTCACATGAATGATTTGAAAGGTTGGTTTAGAGGTTGTTTTTCTGGAGAGCTGGTGATGCTGGAGCAAGCTAGTGTAACCCCTATGTGCAGGAGGGCCTCTGTCTTGTCTGCTGTCCTCCACAAGCTTATGAGACTCCTCAGCCCTCAGGTGTTGGTGGTGGTGGAGATGATGTTTCAGGTCATATATGGTAAGCCACATATATAATAAGTCACCACACCATTGTCCCCAGAGCTGGTGGTCACCACCATAATTTTTCTCTTTTTGGGGCAATTATTTTCAATAAACTTGAACAATAGGCTGAGATAACTTCAGCACAGGGAGCTGCTGCTCCACAGGCCACCATTAGCAATTAAAATGAGATGAGCAATTAGGCTGTGAACTTGGTTCTTGGACGACTGCTCCCTCAACAGCTGCAGGTGCAGCCCAATGTTTGTGGGGTCAGAGCAGAGCTGGTGGGGTGGGGTGCAGTGGGATGCCCAAAGGAGGTGCCAGCATCAGTGAGGGGGACTCTGGGATATATAGTGTTATTTATTATGCCTTCAGCTGATTTTTCTTCTCCCCTTCTTCATCAGCGCACTGGTAGAAACAGGAACATGATATCTAATTTCCTAATTTTCCTGTCAGCTTTCTGGTTTTCAAAATGATTGCAGCAGAAATCTATAAAATGAAGATGAGGGAAGCAACCTTAATACCATTGTAAATCTCCAAAATGGATGCAGAAACACAGTACTCAAATAGAAGTAAATAAAAGCAAGGAGAGATTCATTCCAGTTTTCTCCTCTGTAAACCTACTGCCAGCTTGGAATTATTCAGAAAACAACATTTAACTGAGAAAAAAAAAGGAACCCTGTAAAATAGTAAAGATTGTACCGTAAAGCTAAGCACCCTCCATAAATCATGGCTGGGAACATTGCTAAGTTATAGGAACCTGCAGATGGCTGTCATTAAAGGGAAAGAGCCTCTCCCAGCTTGGCGGGCCGTGCTGCGTCCTGGTGTACAGCTACAAATCGAGCTGCCTTCATGGGGGAGTTGCAAAAGTGGTTTTAAAATAGGAATTTCAAGCAGAAGCTGTATGAGTTGTTCAGCAGGGCTCCGGCTTATTGCAAAACCACAGCGGTAATTTCAGGCCTGATTTACAGGAGATTCTAATAAACCTCCCCTGTTTAAAATGATATGACAATAGTTTATCACCAGTGCCTCTCCGAGGTGGGAAGAGAGGGTGTGGGGCATGGTGCCTTCAGTTCCAAGCCTGGAATTATCTCCATCATAAGCCAGTACAACCCCTGCCTGTCCAAAGACACGAGGGCTGCTGGACCAGGTAAGCTGCTGGGGGGTCCTGTCTCCCAGCTGGTGTTTGGGAATATGTCAGGACACACCACTGAGCTCCTTCCCTGCTCTGAACACATTCCTGTGCTCTCACCTGAGGCAGAGCTGCTTTTCCCTTTGGGATGAACTCGTCTGGGGCTCCAACTCAAGAAACAGCAGGAGAGATGCTCAAAGCAAGCCTGAGAGGCTGAAAATAGCACACACCGGCTGCTGCTGCTTCTCTCCAGATAAAGATGTCACCAGGTGAGCTCTTTCAGGATTATATTTTAAGCCACACCATGACACAGCATGAAGACACTCTGCAGCCCCAAGCTGAGCATCCCAGGTGTGCAGGGATGTCTGTGCCAGTGCTCAGCCACGGGGTGCTGGGGGTATTGGAGGGAGCTGGGGGGAGCTGGGGGGAACTGGCTCCCCAGGAAAGGCTTTGCCATGCTTCCTAGAGGCAGATCACACTATCTGCTCTCCTGCCAGAGCCTCTATGGAGACTTAATCCCAAACACTACACTGAGGCACAAGCATTCCCTGCTGTGGTCCTGCACTGGGAGGCTCAGATGTTGATCCAGCAATTAAAATATCCAGCATGTAACAGGACCTCCAGGAACCTACCCTTCTAAAGAAGGGTTGGGAAAGTTTTGCCCCAGTCAGCCACACTTAGCAGGGTTCATGGTTTTTCAAGGACAACATCTTTAACAAGATCAGGAGCCTTTCCTGATACAAAATGGCACAGCAGCTGTTGGCATTGATTTTATATATACTCTACCTCCAACCTTCCCATCTCTGTTGAACCATTCTGATTTTCTCAGCATTTCTGCAGGGCTATCACATACCTGCAGGTGCTGGCTTGGGCTTGCTGGACTCACTGCCCACTAGGCCAGGGGCTTTCCCAGGTGCTAACGAGACTCCCTGCAAAAGCTGTAGTCAATGTTTTCCAAAGTTGTGGCCAGGAGGAACTGGATCCCACAGTATTATTTTTCTTTTCTGTCTCTGGGTGAATTGAAGAACTGCTCACTGCATCTTTAACAACTGTGTTTAGCTCCCTGTCATGACCTCCTTTGTACATCAGTAGAAAAGGCATCACCAGCAGATGCAATTTCTTTCAGTGCTGGAATTGTATTTATTTTACTGGAATTGCACTCCATTTGTCTGGTGGCAAAGGGACTAAGCAATTTATATTGGCAGCACTGAATGTACTGAGATTGGCAGTGCTCAGGCACTCACGGCTTGTTACCCAAGGAAAGTTCAGAGCATACTAATTTATCCCACCACAGAGCAGCAATAGAAGAACTGTACAGATTGGTATCAATCAGTCTTACATTAGTAACACTGTAAACATTTTTTAGGATGGTAAAAGATCCAATATATCTGCTTTATTCTGTTTCATTGTGAGGTCCAGTTCTTCCATTCCATCATACAAACAACTTCCAGGTAATGGAAGGGATATCGCATTCACTATTCACAAATCACAGTTTGACCTATTATTTGTAATTTTCAGTGCCTGCCTTCTTATGCAGTGTTCATAAAATGAGATTAGAGTGATTTACAATAGTGAGAAATGGAACAAGACTAAGAAGAGATGTGACTCATTAGACATAATCCTGAGGCTGTTGGAAGGAGCCTGCTTCACTCAGGAAGATGTGCTGCGATTTTCCAAAGCAGTCTCAGGGACTCAGAAGTAAGTTTGAGGGCTTTCAGCACTAGAAACAAGACCCAATAAAACCCACCAGTCCCAGTTTTATCTTTTATAGAATCAACCAAGAAATTCAGATTGAAAGCTCCCAAAACTCCCTTCTGACACCCTGATCTTCTTCATGATATTACTGAAAAATAGTGTCCTTTAAATGCTGTGTCACCAAGCTTTTCAAAATGAAGAAGATATTTTTATGTGCATTCAGCATGGGGAAACTATACTTTGGGTGCAATTTACAGTGCTTCAAAATTATCAGTATTAGTTTTGGCTTAAGTGCTTAGCTGCTGTATCTGGACTTAAGAAAGAGCTTACTTTCCTAATACAAACTGAAAATCATCTGTCCTGTTAACAGGTATGAATTGGGCTTCACCAAGCAAATTAACAAGAAACAGGGAGAACACCCAAGGGTTTATTTTAATGAGCAAGGAAATGAACTCCAGCAGAAGCCAGTCCATCTCCTGGAGTCATGGATGGTGTTGGGAACAGGTGGCTGGGCTCCTGTTGGGCCATTTGGAGAGCGCTAATAGCCCCTCTGGTTTAGTACCTCCTGCTGCTCGGTTTTCTCTTCTTGAGCACCCACATATTTCTGCCAAATTGTTTAGTGCATCTCCCTAAAAAAAAAAAATTGCTTGTCAAGAAGCAGTGCTTGCTTCTGCTCTCTTGGAGCAGACAGGATCTGTAACAAATGACTCACATGCAATAATTACAGTCTATTTCTTCCTATCTTGCATTGATTATTCAGATGTGGAAAGAATAGCTCTCTCTTGAATAAAAAAAAGCTCTGAAGACCCAAACACTGGATCGCCTATTTTATATTTTTTCTGGTTTTCCCCCATTTCTTTGTTTTTCAAGAAATGTTTACAGACATGGAATACTGAAGAGATGAAACATTTATAAACAAAGCCTCCTGTCAAAGTATTTGTAGTTTATGTTTGCTTAAAGGACAATTTTGTGTCACCTCTTTGTATTTTAATAGTCAAAATAAATTTTGCATAATAATTCAACTCCTCTCTGCTGCCTGTAATGACTATATCTGCATTTTTCTGATGGATGTTTGTATTTGTTTCCTATGATTTACATGACCTGACATCTCATATAATGAGCTTCCCAGCGCAAATGCCATTTGTGATACTCTGTGCAGTGCTAATCTATCATTTGATGACCTTACAAGTGTTGGGGTCATGGATTCAATCAGTAAAATGTTTCAGGGTGTAATTAATTAATTTCCCCCTCCCCACTCTATAACTGTTCACTTAAAATTTGATGAAAGCGATGCTTTTCTGTAACACTTCTCCAATACATACGGTTTGTTTGTGTAATCAATCACACTAAGTTGGGGAGTTCTTAGTATTCATGGCTTTGTCTTGCTCAAAACTTCCAAATGTTTATTTTCCAGCATAATTTAATAGTTTAATTAACCAAACAACTAGCTACTGTACTTTTTAAAGTACACTCAGGTTGTGATTTAATGGCATGGTTTTGTCTTTTCTAAAGCTGGGCTGGAGTACTCCACACAGGCTTTGGAGCTGGTCGGACTGTGAGTGATACAGGCTGTGTTCTGTGTCAGCCTTCCAGGACACTGAGCCGTGCTGTGCCCTGTGGCAAACCCTGATGGAGCTGCTGGCTCTCTGCTTTAGGCTTCTCATCAAACAAAAAGGGAAATTTGTGGTCTTGGTGTTCAGCCTGCAGCCGTGTTGTTTAAGAGCTCACGTGGATGTCAGGAGGGAGGGCTGTGGGTGATGGGATCTTTCAGGCCACCCTCTGGAGGCGTATGGCTCTTTTCCACAGTTGTGTGAAACAGCTAGCAAAAGACAAGCTTAAATTCCCTGTCCTGGAATTAGCATCTTAGAATCATAGAATCACTGATGTTGGAAAAGGTCTCCAAGGTCATCGAGTCCAATAATTAACCTAATGCTTTCAGGTCCATCACTATGCCATGTCCCTAAGCAGCACATCTGCAGGTTTTTGAACACTTCCAGGGACAGTGGGCAGCCTGTTCCAATGCCTGACTGCCATTTCAGTGAAGGACTTTCCCTAACATCCAATCTATACCTCCCTTGGTGTAAGCTGGGGCCATTTCCTCTTGTCCTATGACTTGTTACATGGGAGAAGAGACTGACTCCTACCCATCTACAGTCTCCTTGGTAGAGTTTTTCTAATAACAGGAGCAGGTGTATTTTTGTGCATATGCAGTCATCTTTTCACCTAATAATGTGAATTTCTAATGCACAAGTGGCTCTGGAACAAAGTCCTCCAGGACCCTGTTGGGAGAACGAGATGCAACCTTTGCCATCAGCACTCAGGGCTAAGCCTCTGAGGCAGCTTGAGAGGAGCAGAAAGCCCTTGGTGGCTTTGAAATGAAATCCCTGAGATGTTCTTATTATGTTAACAACTTTTCTTTTATGCTATCAAGGTCTTAGGGAACCTTTCTATTGACCATTGAGGCAAAACAAGACAAAACATGCTGAAATTGAGAACTGGATGCTTACAGACAGAAATCCTATAATGTTATGATTGAACTTCTTTTCAGACAAATATGATTGTTTCTGCAGTCCTGCTGCTTGGTTTACTGAAGCCCAGGAAAAAACTTGAAGGGAGAGAAAACACAGATGTGAAGGAAAAAATAAAAATTGTGACGATATTACAAATCCATTTGACAAATTTGGTTTGGAAGAGGCACAGGTATTTCTTTAAGGAACAGCAGCCCTTTAGTGAAAAGCAGTAGAGTTTGGAAATAATGCTGGTGGCATCTGCCTGCCTTTGGTGGCTTCTGCAAAGGGCTACACACACATGTTGGTTGAGATCAGGCTCCAGCCTAGTTTGTACTGCTGCCTGTTTGCTAGACCAGGGTGGAGGTGGCCTCCCAGATGCCCAGCCTGTGTATGGAGGAGGCTTTGGGAAGAAGGGATCATGGGGACAGCCTGGGAGGTGATTCCCTGACATGGCTTCAGTCACTGCTTTCACAGCTTGCTAGAATGATCTTTCTCACAAATGATGTTTTCTTTACATTGTTTTGAAGACAGAGTGGGTAGTAAATCACAGTGATGCTTGGTTGGAATAATGGACTGACGTCGTGTGGCAAAGTTTTTTGCTCATAGTCTGTAGCCATTCCTCTGATGGAAAACAGGCAGGGAATGCAATGTTCCAGTGTGCTCTGGGGTAGCAGGTTAGACCCATCCAGCTCCCCAGTGTGCCTCAGGTCTATAAACACACATGCTGGCAGTTGCAGAATTAAGGCTTAATGTGATGTTTTACTGGGAATTGGCTGTACCCAGCATGAGACATGGTCAATATTGAGAATAATACATTCATATAGGTCTGCTGTACAGGATACAGCCATTGCTACAGTGGAAGAATTGCTGCTGCTGCTGCTGCACAGACTTCCTGCAGTGGTGTTTGGGCTATGTTAGCTATGGAATGTTAAAAGTCAGGAAGGACCAGTCCCAGCAAAGAACTAATTGCCTGGAGCGAAATTTCTTTACAGTGAGAGAGTGTAGAAGTAGTATCTGAAACTACAAGAAAGTTACTGTGCTTTTTGCTATATCAGCAGACTTTAATGAAATTTTAAGGGGAAAAAAATTGCTTCTTGGCTTAAAGCATAAGCAGTGCTACTAATCTGTGCAAAGGAGTTTTATAATTGAAATGCTGATGGAACAGCAGCTCTACTGACTCAAATGATGACCTAACAGTGTCTAACATAAGCATATATGAAGCTGCAGAATGCTGTCAGGATCATAGGAGTTCTTGATAATGCAGGCAGGTTGGAAGCTGGGGGTTATACTCCTACCTAAATTCAGTTTCTTCTGAATTGTTTTTCATTATCATTATGGCATCTGGTTTCTGTGTGACACCGTAAGGACTCAGACTGTCTCACAAGGACACCTGCTGCAGGCTTGTCTTTGGGAGGCACTTGGCATGGCTTTGCTGCTTATTAGGAACAGCATTATCCTGTGCTATCATTTTTTATGTAAAAACTACTTTTGAAAAGAAAAGTGATTTTAGTACTTATATGAACAATGTCTGTGCTTTCAGATGAGTAGCTGGCCTTTAGGAAAGACAAGACTGCTCTTCATACTGCTCTGCTCAACCTCTCAGCCAAACTGTGTGTTTGAAAGACAGTTTCTCAGACAAGTTAGCTTGAGGGCCTCTGAGCCAAGCCAGGAGCTCAGCTTTTCCCAGCTTATCCTGGTCTGCATTTTTTATTTTGGGATTTTGTTCTAGTTTGCTGGTTTTGCTCCAGTTTGTAGAGTCCTAAGGAAACCAGGATCTTGCAGGGCTGGCACCCTTGGGGAGACCTGTTCAGATCTGCTCTCTGAAATGCAGACATCTAAAGCTAATTTTTATTCTGATTTCTCTACATTTTTCTCTTCCTGATTTTTTTTTTCTTTAAAGCAACTGTGAAGAAAGAGACATATAAATTACCTGTCTCAGCCTGTGCCTTTTTGTGTGTGTTTCTGATGAATACACACCAACATGCCTTCATTATCTCCCTGTTTTGTACCTACCCGTCAGATATGTAAAATAAGAATCAGTATCAGAAAATCTCATCTTCTTTTTCCCTTTGTTTGAAAGTAGGTGAATGTATAACCAAGGTATATATATAAAAGCACTGTAAGAAATAGCTTTGGGTTTTTAAACGACAATCTCCTTCTCCAAAATGGAAATGCCAGTGTTTAAGCAGAAAAGAAATGCACTGTGCACTCTTCCTGCCTCAAGTTTCTCATCCAGGCACTGTGGAAACTTTAGGAAGGTAAAGAGGAGATGGGGCAGAAACCCATATTGGAAGGGAGAGCTGGGAGGCCTCAGGGAGCACCTGGCTGGTGGGAAAGGCAGGAGAGGGCACTGCGCAGGCAGGTAGGAGCTGCCATGCTCCTGCAAGCTTTGAAATAATGCCAATCATTGCTGGCATTGCCAGCTTTCCACTTTGGCTGTTTAGGTCTAGCACTTCTCCTTAAACAAAGCTCATGTTTCATTTTCCAAGAAGATGCATCTCCATGTAAAGGACAGTGCAGGGCAACCAGACCTTCTGTGGTGCCACAGAGCAGGTTTGCTCTCACTGCAATGGTTTTTCCCCATGGAGACAGGCTCTGATTTGGACTCCTTATGGCTCCTCAAAACACTCCTTAGAGATATTGAGAAGCCATCAATGTTACAGAGACCCACATTTTGCTGCTATCTCCTGATCCTGAGAGCTTATGAAAAATTATGTCCTGGTTGTATCAACCGGTTTAATATTTTCACTTTATATTTATAGCACACACAGTTCTTTCTGTGCCTTTTAAATGTTACATTAAAGTACTCAAAAAAGCCACTAGCTCTAAGGAGTTGAAGCACAAAAGCACCTTTCCTGCTCTTGTCTCCTATTGTGAGGAATTCGCAAAGCTCTCAGGGAGGCTCTTGAATTATGGCTCTTCCTCTTCCTCATGATGCATGGAGAAATTAAATGTATTATTAATCTGCCCACTGTCAGAGATCTCTGCTCTCTCTCTCTCTCTCTCTCTGTCAGTACACAAGGAGACAGATTGACAGGAACAGCAGACATATGCAGAATTGCCTTGCGTGCACTCAGGCTGGTGAATCACCACATGCTTGGGGTGACGAGATGCTCAGCTTGAAGGGGGTTGTAGAGCCCTGGAGGGGTTTGGTGTAGGAAGGAAACCATGATAAGGGTTTTGGTCCTGGATACCACAGTATCCTCCAGATGTTTGCAAGAAGCTCTTTCCTTAATTTTTTAAAAATTTAAATTTTATTAATTTTTTCAAAGCCTACTGGTCTGAGGACAGGTGGCTGCACCACATTTTCGGAGGACTTTTGAGAACAGCCTGTCTGAGGGGTGTGGATGCAGTGCCTGCAGGGAGGGGAGTGGGTTGGGTGCAAGCCCCAGCACTTGGTGGTGATGCCAGGAGCAGTGTGGCCTGAAAAAGCTGAGGAAAAAGGAACATCCCATCCCTCCCTGAGCTGCTTGGTGTGTGCAGAGCAGCACAGTGCCCCTGCACACCCACCAGCTGTATTCCTGCCAGGACTCAGCCCTCTTTTTGCTTCAGACCAAACAGTGTGGCTCCATGCCACTGCCTACATCCAGGAGCCGGGGGCTGAGTGTGACTAGGATCTCACAAGGCCTTTGGAGAGCAAGAGCCAAGGCAGGAATCAGCAGACAGGAACGTCTCCAGTGTGACTCAGCCCTTGTGGGATGGATTCATCTCTCCTCCGGGGAAGCCCGGCAGCACAGAGTACAGAAACACAAGCCTGTGTCTTGCCAAGGCTCCTGCTGAGCTCTGTCTTTGCTCCCAAGTGAAGAGGGATTTAGTGAGGATGTGTAAGCATGGGCTTTCCCACGGGGGCTATGAGGTGCCTCACCTAAGAGGAGGAGTTTTGCTCACAAAAGAAAGCACCTTGGAGAAGCAGGTAGCGACTTTCTAAGGTGAAAACCCATGGCTGGAAGGTGACACACAAATTGTCACAACTCTTGGTTGATCTCAACACCTGCTGGCTGCCCCCACAGAGAAGAGAGCCCTTGGCCATGCTCTTGGCCATATTCCTTCCAACTTGGGGTGCTGGGATGGGGTGCTGGCACTGCCCAGTGACATCCATGGGTGTCATAGCATGGAGGCGTTGTTTGCTTGCTCTGCTGTCCTTCCTCCTCCCATATAGACTACGGTCCTCCATCTATGCCTAGCTCCAGTGAGAATGTTCTCACTCCCAAGTAATACTCAGAAGGAACTGGTTTCATATTATATGACTCAGTTCCTTGGTGGTTTGATTTTTGCAGCTCCCTGAGCTTAGCTGCAGGGATTTACAACTTCTAGAAAGACTAGATTTATCTTCAAGTAGTATATCTCGCCCCCCTACTCCCACAGATTGGAATATTTTCTATCAAAAAGCCTCTTGGAGTGTCTGGGTGGAAAGCACTGCCATGCCATGGCAGCAAAGGTGACCACATGTGTCACACCTACAGTGTGCAGCATGGTGGCAAGAGGCATCCAGGAGTCTTTAGCATCTCCCAGTGCCTGTGTAGCAGAGATCCTACCACCTTCTCAGCCCTCCCCTTTGTCATACAAGAGTCTTAGCTTGTTATTTTGGGTTCCAGGCAACAGGAAATTTTGCCTTTCCTGGCCCTGAGGCTCAGCACAGAACAGTGGCTACAGTGAGTTTGGTTGCAGAGGGGTTAGAAGAGCCAGGTGTGGTGTTGTGTCTTGCCTCCTGTGTGCAGCCCTGACCGAGCAGAAGGGAGGGAGAGGAGCTGTGCTTGCCATGTGAATCGATAATGCCCTTTTATGGCTCTGTTTTAGTGTTTTTGTGCTGCTGTTATCCTGCTGGTGCTTTGTTAGTTCTGTTTAGTGCTTACTGAGGCCATCACACTCCTCCTCAGTGTGTGCAAAGAAATTGCTGGGTTTTTTTAGAAGTTCCCATCTGTGTCTCCTGCTGATTTTTGAACCCCTTTGGAGGACAGTCAGGGTCTGCTCCCCTCCTGAGCACCACAGGGTGTCGAGGGAAGAGAGGGAAGGTCGTTTGTATTTGTATGAGCATGTTAACAGTCTGGAGACATGTATTGATGCTAATTGATTTCCTGTCTCTTTTCCATGTCCAAATGATCTGCTATATCACTGCTATAAATATCAATAACCTCCTGGATGGAAAACATGGCACAAAGTCATAGCCTTGCTGCTGCATGTGCAAAGGGCAAGAGAAACACCAGCTGCTGATCATCTCCAAGGTCACGTACACTCAAGAGTCATAAGAGGCAAACAAAACCGCTGACCCTGTGTAAACTGAAGTTTAGGTGGAATGCAACATATGAGGGATGTGAGAGCACAGCATGATTTGCTGTGATCTATCTGGAAGCCCTTTTCAATAGGTGTGTAAGGGTGAGAAATGCCTGGGCTTTGGATGAGACCCCTCTTGCTACTTTGGTCTGCTCTGAAAATCCCAGAGAGGATGGATCCTTCTACTGAGTCTTTCATTAAACCAGATTTTTCATGCTTGGGCAAGGAATTATTAGACATCCCTTGAAGTAGAACCTCTAAATGTTAGGGAGTCCACCACAGCCTTTGAACTGGCTGGTAATGACTGTACCCATTAAAAATGAGGCTCTCGTGGTTTAATCCCAGCTGGCAGCTCAGCACCACACAGCTGCTTGCTCAGCCCTCCAGCAGGATGGTGGGGAGAGCTGAAAGGGGTTGACATGAGAACAGTTTAATAATTTAAATATAATACTAATAATACTAATGCTACTACTACTAATGGTAATAATAATACTAACAAAAATTGTACTGAAGAAGAAAATAACAAAGAGATAGAAATAAAGACCAAGAAAGACAAATAAAGCAAATGAAAACAGTTGCTCACCAATTGGTTGGAAGCTCTTCTGGTGACCTTGCCCTAGTTTTATTGCTGAGTATGACATCTCAGGGTATGGAATATCCCCTGGGTCAACAGTCCTGGCTGTGTCTACTCCCAATTTCTTGTACATTCCCACAGTTCAGCAATAACTAAGGCATGCCTGTATTATCAACACTGCTTCCAGGACGAATCCAAAACACAGCCCCATAACAGCAACTATGAAGAGAACTAACCAGCCCAGCCAAATGCAGCATGATGGCTTACTTTCATAAAAAAGAGGAAATTTGGGAAGCTCTGATAAAAACCTGTGCTCTTTCATTTTTCATTTTGTTAACTTCTTTGGGATCACACAATAGAAGGGAAGATAAAACTTAGTCCTAAATTCTCTGTCAATTAGCAAAACCATTTTGACAATTGTAATAACAATCCTACGTCTGATACACATCCTATTAATGTTGAACTGATTTCCTGCCAAATAACCATCACTGATAAAATGTTAAGGGAATTCTCTTCTAGGAAGTGGTCAAAGGCTGTTCTGTGAGAAACAGGCAGGCAGTGAGATGGTGCAGGGTCTCTACCAGGGCAACTTCCATGAGACCGTTGCGTGACTGGCTGCTTAATTTTGCAGTGTAGGAAGGGCCACCAAAGGCTATTGTTCTGATCCAAACTTAGGAGAGAGATTTTCACACAGATATCTTCAATATGGCACTGCTGGTCATCACAGGGTAAGATTACACTGGAGGAGCTGGGATGGGAAGTTGCATCTCCCTCTGATGGAAGGTCCAAAAAGGAGGCATATTTCACAATTTTCTCAAAAATGTCCTGACTCATTAGGCTGAACAGAAATTATTAATCTTAAAATCAGGGACAATTTGAAGAGAAAAGCCTTCATCTGTCCAGTGTCCAGGGGAGGTGAATGACATGGACTGGAGTTGACATTTGTAGTCAGAAAGCAATGAAAGGGCAGATTCTGGTGAATAAAGTGCTGAAGGAAGGTGAGACAATTCATATCAGTCAATGCAGGGCTGTGAGAACATTAACATGATTTTGTTTTCTCATTAGATTATTCCTGGGATCAATAAAAGCAATAGTATTGACCTGGTATGTGTCGAGGTCTGTAAGAATTTATGATTTTGCAAATTCAAAGTATGGATCAAGAATGATATTTAGTCATTAAGGCACACATTAAGTGGTTTAAAGAGTGATCAGCCAACATCAAAAATGAAAGTTGTTTCTCTAATTTCTTATTCCTAAAGATCAGCTCCTGTTCTTAAGCTTTTTTGTAATGTTTTTATCTACAGTATAGAGAAAAAAATATTCTGAAAGTACTGATAAGGCTCCCAAGTGATTTAAAGATTGGTAATGTGGTAAACAAAGAGAGGATCACCACCAGACAACCCGGGCAGCTCACTAAGCCAAGGACAAGCAAACAAATATGCATTTGAAGACATGCAAATGCAAGGTCAAGCACTTAGAAACAAGGAATGTAGGTCTGGCTTGAAGGAGGAGGAGGCTTTCTCAGGCAAGAGAAAACCAGGAAAGGGATTGTGGAAAACTAAATGCATATAAGTTCCCACTTGTGGCTGCAGCTGAAAGACCAGTAAGATTGCCTGGATATGTGGCTAAGTATAGTAGGCAAGTAGGAGTAGGAAGGTTGTATTACCTCCGGGTTCGGCACTGGTGCACAGCTGCTGGGTGCTGTGCTCATTTCGGGTGTCCACGTCTGAGAAAGTACAGAGGAAACTTACAAAATGTTGCAGAGGATGAGGCAATGTTGAGACACGAGGATGATCAGAGTGTTCAGAAACCATCCCGTGGAGTTTGTGAGAGTTGTCTCATTTAATTCATAAACTGAAGGTTAAGGAGTACTTTGAATTACCATCAGCAATGTGTTGAAGGAAGGCAGCTAGGTGGTGTAGGCACAGGGACACAGGCAGATTATCTGGGAAATGGGATAGTGTGGCTGGGATCTGTCTTTGGTGTGTGCTTCCTTGAGTGTACATCAATCTCCCCCACTATGGCCCCTTCACTGCCTGATTCGACTCCTAGGTATTTTTAGTGGTTAAAATTTCTGCATACAATTTGTTTTCTCTTATCAATTCATCCCAGGCCCACCTTACACTTTTGGAGGAGTTATTTATATAAAACCACTTCTTTTCCCATAGGTCTCTCTGCCTAAAGCAATATTGTAACCTAGTTCCCTCTGGTAAGCAGTCTTATCCAGACTTCCTGTATTCATCTAAAATCCAGCAGTATAGTTTTTGGAGATCTGAAGCACCAAGGCACCATGCTGGAGCAGTACAAAAGATCAAATATTTAAACAGATGGGTCAGGGTGCAGTACAATGTGCCACAAGGGCTTCTGAAGCTCTCTGCAGTGCAGCTGATTCGTACAGAGAGCACATTATCAGATCCCATTTTGTTGCACATTTGTAATTATTACTGCATATGGTCATTATTAAGCCTTGGGTTTTTGGTCTGCCTTTCCCTGACAGTGCTTCTGCACTAACATGGTGTAAAGAGCATTGCCAATAATAAATAACTCCTGGTTTTAACACGCTGCTGTTTCAAAGGTTAGGTTATCTCTGTGACAGCTTGACATTCAAGGATCACAAAGTTCCCCAAAACAACAATGCGTGGAATGATCTAATTATACTTTGACAGGTCATCCCACAAAACAATTAGGAGGGACTGGAGATATTTTATTATGTTGCTGTGTGAGCTACATGTCAAAGACACGACAGTGAGAAAACTTTTAAATAAACAATGCTTTCAGGGCTAGCAGTTGCTCCTGGGGTAACCTGTCTGATCCCTTCCCTTCCTCCTCCCCACTCCTAGATGTAGGCATGTTGCTACATGCATAGTGTTGGACCCAAAGGTCTCCACCTCGGTGCTCTTGTGGGGATGCCTACTTTTATTTTGGAGCTAGTCACATTTGTATGCTAAATCCTGACTGAATGCTTCATAAGCAAAGCACCAGCAAGACCAAGCTGATAGTTTTCCCATGAACTGTACCTCTCAGCTTGTTGCTGCCTCCTCCATTTTAGTTTAGAATGAGATATTCTCATGTTCTTGGCAATAATTACATGTGTATTACTATAGAAGTTCTGTTGATTAAAAATTTAGAATGTATTTTTTAAAGTAGTCCAGATATTGCTTCCATTCAGATAAAAGGATTATTTACTATAACAGAATACTGCTGAGTATTTATGTGGCATTCATTCTCTTCAAAGCACTTTAGCCATGTTAATCTAGGGAAAAGGTTTCCTATAAAAACTGGAAGAGAGCACTGGGGTGAGGGGGACAGCTCTCAAAATTTAACATTTTATCACCGCCTGCTGAAAGATTGAAAAACTTCAAAAAGGCCTTCCAACTAATATTTCAAAAGAACTTTCCTGGTTTCATGTGCCTGTTAGGCAAGAAAATGGTCCAACATTCTGATCAAGCCTTCAGGATAAACTGTTGCTTATCTAAGAGGATCTGTGCAACGAAATTTGGTTCCAAAGTCTGGGCTTTGCACATTTGGGAATGTGCCGTAGAAGGAGAAGCACTGAGTCATACTGAGGTAGAGGGGCCATAGACTCTGCAGCACCTTAAAAAGGCACTGGAAAGCTTAAAAAGGGTATCTTTAATTGCTTTTCAAATTATTATCCTATTGCCCTTGGTAAATGCCAGATTAGAAGATGCTTCACACAATAAGTTATCTCCCTTTTTAAAATAAAGGTTGGTTTAAGCTTATCAAGAAAATTAATTGCCATTGCAATGTACCATGGAGAAAATGCTTTCACTCTATCCTGAAGACAGCTGTGAGGCTGTAATTCTCATTCTGGATACAAGAATAAGTTCTCTGCCAGGGTAGTAATTATCTCAGCATCTGTCTCTTTCTTTCTCTGCTCTGAGAGAATCGAAAGCCCCTGACAAGGTTTGCAGACCAGCAAACACAGGGGAATTCTCAGCCTGTCTCCCAAGGACTGACATTTATGTGCTTACACTCCTGTATGCTCTCTCCCTTTCCTTTGGTCCAGAAACAGGACCCTCATGAGTGTCCCCTGCCCATGGCTGAGGTGTTTTCCCCTCCCTGCCAGCCCCATTGATGAGAGGGGTTTTGTAAGATCCCCTGTTCCATCACTGCAGAGCTCAGATGGCTCCGGGGTGGGTTTCAGCTCTGCAGAGCTCATCCATGAGTGCAGGCAGGAGAGATGTACATATGGCTCTTCCAGAGTCAGGGAAAGATGGGCCTTCCCCTCCAGGGGGTAAGGAGGAATGAAAAAAAAAAGGAGAAAACTTGTTTTATCCAAAGTCTTTTCAGGAATCTGCCTAATCAGCAACGCCCCTTCTCTGTAGGGCCCTCCTGCAGTTCCCATAGTGTAGCCAGAGACAGCCCTGATGCTGCTGCTTTCACCTTACACTGTGTCCTGCTCACCTGAAGGTTGAAATTGGGTGTTCTTGGACACAAAGTAGGAGCATAAAGCCCTGTTCTCTCCCTTGCTTCTCCTCCAGCACCGTGCCCTGTCCATCACATCTTTTGGGAATCCCTGTCCTAACAGGTCAATCTCCCAGCTGCTGTGCCAGATCCTGGGACAGCTAATCCTCACTGCTCAGCCTCTGCTCCATGCAAACCTGGCTAAATATGAGTTCTTTTTACCTTTGATGTGTCATTTGTACTCTTCCCTATATGAAAAAATCAAAGTCTGCATAGCTGCAGGATTGGCCCATTTCCCTGCTGACACCAGCTCATCTTTCCCCCCTTTGTCTGAGGTCCCTATGGCACACCCTGGCAATGTGCCTTTCATGCTCCCTGAATCCAAGTGTTGTGCTTAAGGGCTGAGCTTTGCTCATTATTCGTCTCTGTTTTGTTGTGTGAGATCACTGAGACAGATCCCAACTCTGGTTGCTGTCCCTACCAGCATTTCATGTGCTCTTTGTCCCACTCCAAGATGAGAGCATCATCCCACCTTTTGATGGCTCCTTTGTGATTGTTTTCTACCAAGAACAAATTGCATTGCTGGTCTGTGCCTTCACCCTTCCAGGTTATTGATCATATAAATTAATTAAACTGATTCCAGTGCTGATCTCAGTGGCAGTCTATATTTTGCAACCCAAACTGCTCTCATTTAACCACTCGTTCTCATCAATATCACAGCCAGTTCTTTCTCCACTCCAGCAGCTCCATCTATACAACAGCCAATACCCACGTAATGACCTTCCAGAACAGCCTTTTCTAATTCTTCCTCTTGTCCAAACCCTTTTCTAGGTTATGGTCACCTTTTCTTGTGCTCAGAGCATAAAAAGAGGGGCTCTACAAAGGTTTTAGGTATGGAAATCATCAGGGCTGGAAAGAGGGGAATTATTCTCAGTATCACAGCAGTCTTCACTTTAAAAGACAGCACTTGTGCATGCTGATCATGGTGCAACTTCCCAGGGCAGAGCTCCCTGTTCCAGGGAAGCAACAGGCAGAGTCTCTGGAGACATCACGCTTCCTCTTCTCAGAGGAAAGGCAATATTTGTCCTCTCCAATTGCACTGACCTTTTATTGGCAATCACCACACTTGTCCTTGGCAGATGTATGAGTCTGAATTCGTGTAACTCCCAGGAGTTTGATACATCTCTCTTCTCTCGCTTCATAACTTAAAAAGAGTCTCTCTGCCTGTTTCCAGTTTATCATGATCCTCTGCCTTGGGACTGACACTGCAAGATCTATTAATTTCTCATTGCTCTGAGTTTAAAGTGAAGACCCTCTTGTAACCCACTCGTAACCTTCATGGGAGAGTGGAGTATCCTTGCCAATTATCTCAAAGATAGCTTTATAAACTCATTCCCTCCAAATATATTTTACAGCGGGAATAGCTCATATGAAAAAAGATTCACCTTCCTTTCAGCAATGTCACTGGAGTCACAGCAGATTCAGAAAAAGTTGAAACACTAACAGGAGTCATATAAAATCACACAGGCTTCTTCCTTGCTTGTTGTTTTCCCTCTGCTATCCCTCCTGGCTGTCAAAGCTCCCAGTGATATCTTGAGCAAAAGAATCTATGTCTCTAAGTCCTCATGCCCTTTTGACACAGTCAATTTGTCCTTACCTCCCTTTGGACCAAAAATAAATGGGAGAGCTCTTCATTATCTTCCAAATGAGATGTGAAACTGAGGTCCTGACCACTTGTGATCATTAGAAAAATCCCATGGCACTTCTTGCAAGAACAAGACCATTAGCCCTGATGTCCTGGCAGAACTCCAGTTTGGGTGATTATAATTACATTTTGCCTGCTTTTGTAGCTTCAGAGGGACAATAGAACTCCCGTCCCTTGCTTTCCCAGCTGCTGGTATTGCCAGCAGCTGCACTACCCCATCCACGTGTCCAGGGTTCCTCTGTGAGAGCAGGTTGGGGCTTGCTTGGTCCAGGCCAAGGGAGAGACAGGTCATGGCCTGCCATTGTAACTATTTCCAGAGAGTGCCATAGCTGTTGAGTGAAACCCTAAGCCTATGAACACCTTAGCTAGAGCTTGAACCACAATGAGGGAGAGGGAAAAAATGGATTAATTATCCTTCAGAGTTGCCTCAATGGGAATTTGGTGTCACTGTTCCTTTGAGGACGTGTTTGAAAAGCATTCATGGGGTACAGTGAGAAAAACATCACAAAACTGAGTGATGCAGCTGACACCCTGTTTGTTGGCTGTGTCACAGTGTCAGGAGGGGAGCTTTAGGAAACCCAGGACACCCCAGCTAGGTATTTATTTACAACCTCTCTGCAGCAAACATGAACTTCTCTGGGAAAACCCCAGCATGTTCAGCCCAGGGGAGCCAGTGGTAGATGGGACCCCAGTGCATCCACAGCCCTTTGCCCTTTGGAGGGGTGGGATGAACAGCTGTGCTGACCTGGAGGTGCTGCACACCTTCACTGCTGGTCTGGCTGTGGGGCAGAGCTTGGAGCTGTGGATCTGCTGCCCTCTGGACACGCTTGGAAACAACCCATCTCTTAAGCCTTTTCAATTTTCATTTTAAATCCAGAGTTGGTCTGAGTTCATTTGGTCAGAGACTCTGGCATTTTTTTCCCTGTGTTTATTTGCCTGTTTCACTGGCTCAGTATGTGTTTCATTTCCCTGGCTCCTCTGGCATTTCTTTGAAGTCTGATTAGAGCAAATATGCAAACCACCTTTCCTAGTGGGAAATTCCTTCTACAAACACAAGGGTCTGGCTCTGGAGCAGTACGCCCAGCTTGTCTGGGGGAATGGGCTTGGTGGGGGTGTTGCTGCCACTGCAGAGCCATGCATGTGCCAGGACCTGCAGTGCCCATTCCCATCATGTGCAGACTCCCATGCTGAGCCAAGCCACTGTCTGCACCACACAAGTCTTCCCAACAGCATCACCTTGGCCCCTGAGCAGTGTAGGAATGAGCAGCAGCTATGCTGGCACCCAGGAGAGTGCAGGATTGGGACCCAGGGCAGAGCTGGCTCCCTGGCTCAGAGCTGGCACAGGCTGTGCTGTTCTGCATGAACTGCTGAAGAGCAGCTCACAGTGGCTGCATCCCTGCAGAAGATGAGCAAGCATTTCAGGTAGAGGCTGCCTCTCACTCTTCCAAGTACCCCCTTGCTCACAGAGGAGGCCCCATGCACCCAGACCCTACATCCCAGGCTGCCATGGAGAGGGTGAATGTGCAAAGTCACAAGAAATCTTCCATCAGGCTTGGGAAGCTGCTGCTCACATTGTGCATAGACACATTTTGGCATTATTTCTCCCTGCTGCATCCTGGAGCAGCCAAATACTGCGACAAAGAAAAAGTTGTAGAAACAAAAGATATTTCTCCCTAAGCCAAGTGCCACTGGAAACGGTTCAGGCTGCAGCAAGCTTTTGCTCTCCTATCTCTACTTGTAATTAAGCTTTGCATTAATACCAGATGAAATTAATGCACAAACTCGTTCCCTATTAATGGGGAGGGTGGTTGCTTTTGTGCACTTGTGTTTAAAGCAGAGTTGTACCTGCTGATCTTGATGAATGGGTCATTTGTGCTGTGAGTTTTCTCTGAAAATGAGGAGGAAAATACACAGCATCAGTGCTGATAAGGGATGCTGTTATTTTGTGTTCTGTAGCCATTTCTCCAGGAAGCCGTCGCTTCATTTGTATTGCTTTTTTAACCTTATATGCTCAGTGGGCCCAGGCAAGGCTTCTTTCTTCTTGAATTAAATGTAATCAGGCTGAGCAGCGAGGAAGAAATGATGAATGAGGACATCATTTTGGAAAACACATATCTCCTGACTGCTTATCTCAATGACATAAGAGGACTTGAATACAGTATGGAAAATAAATGCAGATGGGGGCTCAGCATATCATGCTGGAGCATAATAGCTCAGACCTGGCCAGAAACTATTTATTATTTAGAGTATTGCTCTTGTAATTTATAAAGGTTAATCATTAAAACTTTAATTCTCCTATAGGAAAACGATTGAAGAGCTTTGGCATTTATCATGCTTGCAGCAAGAAGGGACCATGGTAATAAAAGGAGCAACCTTGCATGGAGAGGGAGTGTCTGGGCTGACCCAACCAACAGGGCACCATTGTGCTTCCTACCTGCAAGCAGATCCAGTCCCAACCCACCATGGGAGTCATCTGGGGTAAGGATGGGTGGAAGAAAGGTTGTGTGCCAGGATGTGAGGCGCCAGTGATGCACAAAACACCTTGCAGAACTGTAGTTACAGCAAGGAGCCATTGTCCTTCAGGGAAGGCACCAAAAAAAGTCCCCTCGCTTCATCTCCTGGCCACCCTCCCAGACTGGCAGCAGGGAATCAGAAAGTGCTGCAGAGACGTGAAGTCTCCAGAGGGCAAGAGGAAAAAGGGACTGAAAATAAAACTTCATGAAGTGGAAGAACAGTGAGGTTGTCCCTTCAATTCTAAGGCTACATTTTTAGCCAGGGTGAATTTGTTAATATCCCTATAAACCAGGTGACTGAGGAAGAGAAGAAAAGGGGAATAGTTTCTAAATAATTTGTTTTTCTCATACTGCAATCTACCACAGAAATTATTTATTTGTGATGTAACTTTCTTTAGATAGAATAAATCTGATAGAGTCTGGTCATGCTGAGATAAAGTAGCCTTTGAGCTATGGGCTTGTTCAACACAGGTCAGTGTGTAATTATGGAAACATCCAGAGCTTTGTCTGAAGCAGAACAGGCCACTTTGCCATGAATATGAAGAGACCTTTTTTTACGCTGATAATCAGATTTCCATAAAACACAAAGTGACTTCACAAATCTGAGTCATCAAGTCATGGCTGTGTTCTGCTGGGGGAATGCTTCTCATCACAAGAAAAAGGAGTATGGCACATCCCAGAAGAAGTCCAGGGAAAGTCTCCATTAAGGGAGTATTAAGTATAATAAATAAAGATGACAGAAAACCCGGTGTTTAGAAAATAATGGAGGTCTAGCCCAGCTCAACCATGCTCAACCTTAAACAACCCTCAGACTCTGAATATCTGAACTTTGGGACTGGAAACTGTCTTCAGTGCTAATTGGAAAAAACTCCTGAATGCAGTACAGCACAGTTTACCTGACCTTCATATCAAGCATATTTCACTGCAGAAAAGCCCTGGAGTGTCATGGGGATCCTGCAGCCACCAGCAGGGCTGAGCAGTCCAGCAGCTTACATGGCAGCTCATTGCCCCAGGAGCTGCCAGATTCCTCATGAAGCTAAAGGAAATGCCCAGCCTCACTTGAAGTTTTGCAGATGTGAGGGAAGAAGAGCTTTGGTTAGCAATCTGAGCACTAAATGAATGTAATTGAAATTATATTAATTAGCAAAGCTGTTTATTGACATTGCCATAAGGTGTTCTTTAATTCAGAGTGGCAGTTTTGCCTTGCTCATGAAATCCAGGTATCAGGGCTCTCCAAGTACTGCTCCTTTTCAAGACCACCCCTCACACCACTGGTGTGCAAAATGCCCAAATGCAGCTGCTGGCAACAGGAGGGAAACAGCAAAGACATGACTAAATTAATGTATTCACTGTTGTTGTTGACGTCCCTCTCTCCTGGGAAAAGTAACTTAAAGCAACCCCAGTCTAGTGGTGTCTTGCACTAGCCTGTGATGCTACAGGGCTGATGAAGCCCAAAATAATGAGGGTGTCTGGATGTAAAACATGGATTTGGCCATATGTGGACTGCAAGCTCTGATTCTTCCAGGGAACAGGGAGTGGGATGGGGTTGAGCTGGGGAGGAACTCCGGAGCGCTTCTGTTCAAGGCAGCAGCAGCAACCATCCAGAACACTTGGCATTCTTCCTGATTGCAGACCATGAGGGATGGCTGGAGGATTTCATTCAGAAAGCCTACAGGTCCCTAACAAATTAATGCCTAGGTTCATTGCAAAATGATGGATCAAGGTTTAGCAGTGCAAACTGAAACCTGGGACTGGACCTGTTTTGGAAATCCTTTAGTGATGTAGTTAAAGAAAATTACAATTATCTTGGTGGCATTTCTTTCTCCTCCTTTTTATTTTATTTTTCTCCTCCTTTTTATTTTATTTTTAATTTCACTTATAAAACATGTGATTTCCATTTTTTTGCTAGGTCTCCTCTTGTTCCTGATTTACTTCAGCAATTATCTCCAAGTAGGACTGCAATGCCACACAACTGAGGCGCTCTTCTGCCTGCTGAAAAGCCACTAAATCTTGGAAACTGACCATGAAATCTAAAAACAGAACAGATATGATGGCTGGGGCAGCACTTCCTCAGAAAAAGAGTTGTGGAAACGTCAAACACAATGAGCTGTTTGCCTCTCAGATGATGTGTGACAGAGGAGATGGTACAGCATGGGGCACACCCAAACCTGCCATCCCAGGGTCAGTGGTGGCTGCTGCCAGCACTGCCAGCACTGCCAGAACTGATGTTCAGCGCAGAGATGCCCTGAGGAAGGTCACAGAACCACAGAACCATAGAACCAGTAAGGTTGGAAAAGACCTCCAAGTTCATCAAGTCCTGCCTTCGAGCAAATGCCACCGTTCCCATTAAACCATATTGTAAAGTGCCACATCAACTCATTTTTTTACCACTTCCAGGGCAGATGATTCCACCACCTCCCAAAGGAGCCTTCTGCTGCCTTCTCCCTGCCTCTCTTTGCAGCTGTAAACTGGGGATAGAGGTAGTGCCCACAAATTGAAGTTGAGCAAGGGATGCTTTTGGCAGTATTTATTTTGAAGACCACTGTGTGATGATCTCACAGATCACACAATAAATGGCAAAACGTTCTGCATGACGAAGGGAACCTCTGGCCTGTAAAACAACCCTTTTTGGAATTGCCACAGAAACCTGTCAGTGCTCATACTTCAAAGGCAGCTGCTGCATAGGCCAAGGGCTCCTCACTTACATGCAGAACAAAAACAGTGTCTGCGAGGTAAGAAAGTGTGAAGGGGAAATAGTCTTCCCCTCCATATTTGCACACTGGTCTTTAAATTGCATCATATAAATCAGCCCCACCAACTAAATGTGGCGTGTTCTGAAATATTGTATTTGCTTTGGATCAGTTCACAACCAGATTGCTTTTATTTTGTTTCATAAGAAGTTGAGATTGGAGATGTATGGACATGTTACTCTTTATGTTTGCATCTGCCACCCTGGCAGGAGAAAAATGGTTGCTTTGGTTTTGCAAACATTCTCTACTTATTTTCCTAAAATGGTTTGGATGAAATACTGTTGGTTCATATAATTAGCTGAAATAATAAACTGGAAAGGGTTTGTTTTTGTTTCCCTTTGGAAGGAAACATGCTGCAGTGAGCTCAACACCGTATAGTCCAGTTGGCACAACCTGTAATGCCATGATGTGAGCACTTTGGGGTGGATCACAGCCTGCTCCCAGCCCTAGTGATGGTCCTGTGTGGAGGGATCTGAATTTCCACTGCTCTGTCTCTGCTATCACCATGGGTTGTCCTTTCAGCTCTTACAAAGCCAATACTGCTGAGATGGATGGGATATCCCTGCAGAAAAGATGTGTCCAGGAAGGCAAAGGGAGATGCTGAAGAACACAGCATGTTCTTACATGTCAAACATGCCACCTCAGGTTCACTTTCTCCTTTTCTTACCAGCATCCTTACCCAGACAGAGCAAAAACTGACTTCAGTGAGTGCCAAACGACAAACTCCTGGTGCACACAAGCAGAAAGGAGTCATGTTCCCAATGTGCAGCTCCTGATGAGCAGGAGAGCCCTGCACCACATGGAACACAGCGGGCCAGAAATTCCTGGCATTTCAAATTCCTGGCATTTCAATGGGCAATTCAGTTCCCTCCTTAATCCTTCTTTCAGCCCTTGAAGGAGCTTGGTGATTTCATCAGTCCTCTTCTGAGGAGGGATGGGTGCACTGGGCACGTTTCCATGTGCTCCTTGGGGCACCTGCAGTCTTCACACTGCAGCATCTGCTGATCCTGAGGAATAAACAGAAGTTTTTCTGTGTCACGCACAAAACTCTTCTGCTTCCATTGCCCAAGTGTATTAAAAGAAAGTAACATTCCAAGCAACAAATGCTGCAAACTTCTAAAATTTAATTACAAGTCAGGTTTGGAAAAGATGTGTGGGGTTTTAAAATGCTTTTGAGCCTGATAGCACAAATTTTTATCCCTGGTCCCCACAGCAACTCTGCCTCCTTTCTCACTTCTCGGTATATCCTCCCTCTCCCTGTGCAATAACCTCTGCTCCTTCATCCTGTATGAGTTGTGTACACTTGGATAGTGGATCAATCACCATAACAGCTGTTGTCTCTAAGGTTTATTAATGCTTTCCAACTGAATTCCTGTTTTCCTGCTAATAACCCTACCAGTGGAACACTTCTCTGGACACACAATTATTCATGTGGCAAACTTGCCACCTGAATACTGGTGGGAAATAAGTAAACCTTGCATCCAACTGGAAGAAAGTAATTTGTAATTTCTACAATGGGCTTGAAACTGGGATTATTTCACTGCAGGTCTGTCTTCACTCTAAGCAGTGCTTGGGAAGAAAGAGCAGATGATATATGTGGAGGGATGAGAGTGGCACAGGTACTACCCACAGGGATTTGTTTGGTCCCACAGTCCTCATTACTTTGGATTTGTGGAGTGAGGCTGAAAGATGGAGAGGGCTGAAGTGAAGGGGGCAAGCAGAAAGTGAAGGTTTGGCCCAGCTGCTGCTGGTAGGAATGAGGAACAGCTCTGTAGAAAGAGACGTGTCATGTTGCTAGAGCAATGCAATTCCTATGTGGCTTGTGTGGGTCAGGCTCTTTGGCAATAACGGGCTGGGCAAAGCCACAGCATAAATGCTCTGCAGCAGCAGTGAGGACTTTGAATAAGGAGAAAGGCAGACTGGGCTTATTTATGCTCCTCTTGTTTAAGTAAAGCTGGAGATATCATTTCAGTAGCTCAGCTAATAGCTGCTACCTGTTCCCAGCAGTTCTCTCTAGTTTTCGGTAGATAGGCAATGCTCAGGACTAGATACCACTGCTGGGCACAGTTCCAGCTCCCTGTGGTAGAGATAGATATAGTACGTGGTCTTTTGCATTGTTATGCTTTGTCATTTTTTTTGTATATTATATTTGGCAGTCAGAATAGTTGGCCGAACTGGGAGTCATCTCTCTGCTTCAGAACAGTGCAGCTTGGCAGTTCTGTTTATCTTTTACTGATTCATTTTAATGGAAGCTGGAATTTGAGAAGTTTAAAAATTAAAAGGAAGGATGTGATTGCTGTAAAACAGGGGTTTAACTTGTGGCTTTCTTTTTTTGCCTTACACTTTCTTTATTGGCCCCAGGCATTATAACAGAGCTATCCATACCGGCAGTGTCAGTATTTTTATGCCAACTGTAAAAATACCCTGAACAATTTATGCTGAAGAAGCCAGCACCTCTCTCAAATGCAGCCTTGCTGGGGCCAACATATTCCTCTTCCAGACAACTGAATATTGAAAAGAATGCAAAACACACTGAAAAAGCAGAACCTGTCAGTCATCCCTTGGCGGCTCTCAGCACTGGAAAGGATGGATGAAGAAGTCAAACATGGCCATCTTATACCCAGTCACTTGGATGCTGAGCTCAGAGGCAACTCCTTGGGAGGTGGGATACAAACTTTTCTGTGTGATGCACTCTAACTGTCTGTGGCTCTGCAGCTGAGTGGACATACTGCTCTGCTGCAGGGCATAGCAAAGCCATGGCCAGCACCTGCTTGACAAAGCCCATGGCAGGATGCAAGGAGGCAAGAGTCCTGCAAGCCCTGCCAGGAGCCCTCAACAGCAGTGGGACACCTATGGCTGATGCAGGAGCTGTGTGCAAGGTTACCCTTGGGGAGCCAGGCATTCCTGGTCCTACAGTGCATCCCTGACTGTGGCTTCTGAGGAGCTCTGTGTGCTGGACCTGATCTCATCCTGCATGAGGATTTAGAGGTGGGGTGGCTTCACAAGCAAGGCTGACACTGAGCCTGGTGTGCTGTGGCAGCAAGGGGCTGCTGGCAATGGTTTCCACCTTTTTGCCCCTAACACACACCATGCTAGAGAGTTCTTTCAGAGCTGCAATGACCCACCCTTTCCCTCATCCCTCTCCCGCAGTGTGAGCAATGCATGACAAATGCAGAGCCATGCACGCATGGGTACAATCTGACTGTTCCACAGTCAGCAGAGCCCACCCATCAATCCACTGGAGTCACTTTAAACTGCTTTTATTCTATTTGTTTCATTACGCTGTTACGGCTCTCCTCAGACACAGTGCTAATTAACTCAATCCCATCCTAGCAACTCCTGGCTCCCACATCATCTCCAGGGTTTCCAGTCCAGGGAATTGTAACAGATCATTTATCCCAGGGGCTTTAAATGGATGCTTTTCCATGATGGAGCTGTAGGCAGAGGGACTCATAATTGCAGAGGTGCATTCAAGTCTCTAGCTCAGTATGCAGCATCAAAATTTGTATAGATTTTAAATAATTCATCACTGGGCTTTGGTATATTTAGTCATCCAAATTAGGAATCTAGAATTTTGTTCTGCAGAGAGCTGGTGTGTGTCATTGTCAGAAGTTAGCTCTGCTGCCCATGCCCATGCAGAGGAGTTCAGGCAAATTAAGTCAGAAGAAGTGACTGGCAGCAAAAGATACAGCAAAATCTGTGACACATAACAATGCCATGAGGGGCTCCAGGCAACTGTGGGCTGGATGATGCTGGCACATTGTCCAGCAGGATACACACTGCCGAGGTGTTGGGAAACTTAATTAGCAAGGAGCGCTGCCTGGGATTGCAGATTATAGACATTTACATGGTCTAGGTAAGGTCTTTAGGCTTCAACCCATGAGCTACCAGCACCTCGGGACTATCTTCATCTGTTTCCCCATGTTCTGTGTGTGGATTGCAAAACACTGGAGGCAGGAAGATGCTCTTGCTCTTTGCCACGTCCTGTGACTGTAGCACAGGCAAGTGGGTGCTCATACCCATTAGCAGACATGGCAGCAGTGCTGGACTCAGAGTCACAGCTGACAGAGACCTGAGGTTGGGCAGACTCCCAGACCCACTAGGCAGTGCTGAGCCCCACTGCAAAAGGGTGGTTTAGAAATAGGGACCCATAGCTTCATTTTATTTCCTCATGGCCTCTGGCCTGTCCCCCTTTCTTGACTCAAAGGAAGTCTTTGAAAAGGGGCTCCAGTGGAGATGACTCGGGAGAGGTCTGTGTGCAGCATCTCCCAGACAATGAGATCTGCTCAGGGTGTCCAAAGTTATCCCAGCCACAAAGCACAAGTGGAGCCTTTTGTCCACAGGACAGTCTATTCCAGGGAAATGCTGCTGTTCAGGAGGGGGTTGATTCTGCAGGGTCTCAACATCAATTCACTTTGACAGGAGAGGGCAGGAAGCACTCAGCACCTCTCCCTAGGATCTCAGAGCATGCACAGCATTGAAGCCTTTTTTCTACCTCTTATTTTTATGCATTACAGTCACATTATAAAGAAGTCCTGCAGAACATTCAATTACTTACTGCACAATTATAATCATATTTGTATATCTATAAGTAGGTCACCAGTCTCTTAGGTTAATCAATTATAATGGCATTCACACCGGTTTCTTTCATAAATCACTGACTTTTAGTGTATCCACTGAGATAATGGAGGAAAACCATCTAATTTTGATCTAAGTAGAATGAAATGTGAACGTGCATAATTTGCTCTTACAAAGTGTATCTAATGTTCTCTACATCTGTATTTATTTGTGCTGTTTCATGCTGCATATCGCTTAAGTGGCAAAAAAATACAGAGGCTGCTGCACTTAAAATTAAATGACCCAGAATAATACAATTTATCCACATTTATTTTACATTGTTCGTCATGAAAGATATTTTAATAACCTAGTTCTGATGCCTGGTGCACTCATTACCAATCACAATGAAATTTGAGTCCTGACAGCAAGATTGTTTGGTGTGCCACAGGGATATTTTGGGAAGCTGCTTTGCCGTGTAAACTAGGAAGTTAAGTGGAAAGGGTGGGCTTTAGTCAGGCTGGAGACTGAGAAGGCTTTAGGATGTAGCCAGAGGCCACCAAATAGTGGGCATCTACTGGGCCGCTGGGGTTGTAGCTGCTTTAATGCCTGCCCAAGCTGGCATTAAAAACTCACTGAGTTTTCAGACAACTCAGTGAGCAGGACAAATAATAACTGAATGTTTTCTCTTTTCTGCCTGCCTAGCACTGCTATTGGAGAATATGGGTGAGAGAACTTTGTGCCCCCCTCAGTGGTGTCCTGAGCAGACTTTGCTTGGCTGGGTCAAAGGGACTGGGATGTATGCTGTGAAGTACAGACCAAGACCTAGACCTGTGCTACCAGAGCTGGCTGATCCCAGTTTGACTGAATAAACTGGAGAGGAGGGAGATTTCTGGGGATTGGGATGCCCTTCAGAGTGCTGGTTGATGCACCTTGGGCTAGTTTGGGTTGGTGAAGGAGTGAGCTAATAGCAACCTACACCCACCTGCAGAAATGATGGAGCCAAACTCTTCTTGGTAAAGGCAAATGAAGTTACAAGGGGCAACAGCAGCTTGGGAGAGCCAAACTGGAGATCAGGAAAACTTCTTTGTGAGACAGATGCATGGTCATCCAGTAGGATTGTAGCATCCACAGCCTGTAATGTTTTCATGCTCCGGCTAGACAAAGCCATGGCCAAGCTCATTTAGTGCTGGTGATAACCCTGTTTTGAGGAGGAGGCTGGATGAGAGGCTCTTCCCATCAACATTGCTCTGGTCCCATTCTTCAGGGTCCCTGAAAGGGAATTCAAGAAGGGTGACACAATGGGGTGTGAACCCTTGTCTTCATAGCAAATACACCTTGAGTTTTGACATCACCTAACTGAGAGACACAACTTTAGAGGCAGTGGGGGCAGTGGGAGGTAGAGGGTCTTGTCAGCAGGGACCATTCCCTGCCTTCAGCATGGTGAAACACTCATTGCAAGGGAGTGTCTGAGTGATGAGCTCAGATACCTTGCCATCCTGCCCCTTTTGGAGCAAATGTAAAGCAAACCAGCTTTAGCTTTCTGCAGGAATGTCTGCCTAAGCATCCCTTTGGCTGTCAGCCTGGAAAATGCCAGTGTTGGAGAGGTGGCAATGCAGGGACTGCATCCTGAATAAAACCAGTGTGCAAATTAAATGCAGAGAGGGCTGCTGGGACTCACCTTGGGCAGAGTCACCGACTACTCTGGAAATGAGTTATTGGTTAGGAAATGGATTCTGCTTAAGCACTGTCTGTTTTGCAATTGTGGAGCAATTTTGTGTTGATTTCCAGGCAGGACCTGAAGGAGCAGGAGAATGTTTGAGCTCAGCTTTGTGAGACGGCAGCTCCGCGGGTTTTCCCCATCCCGCAGCAGCTCCCTAACCCAGCGCTGGGATCTGCAGCTTTGGTCTGGGAATGCTGTGCCTTACAGCTCACTGCCATGCTGAGAGCTCCACATGCCCACACATCCACACGATTCCCTGCTAGCTAACCGGTCTGCTGTCAACCCCTTAATCCCAAAGAAGCTCATGAAGGGGAGCTGATAATAGAAGCTAATGAAATCGAACTTTTTTATTTTTTTTAACCTCGGATGAAACCTTCTACTAAAACTCTCCATCTTTCCAGAAGAAGATGCTACCCAAGCAATAATCAGTTTTTTCAAATCTTCTTCTGAGGGTTTTTGTGTGTTTAAAAAAAAACAAACAAACCAGAAAATAGAAAAACCAAGAATTTTTGTACTGAATTGTTTTCTGCTTTCTTTATGGAGAAATAGCATTTTTTATCCAAGGGATTTCTGCTGCATGGAGCTGTTTAGTTTTGACAGAAGGTCGCTTGCTTTTTTTTTAATCTGAAATTGTTTAGCAAAAATGCCCTGGCTCCTGTGACTTGGCCAGCTGGAAGGTCTGGCTCATTATTAATGTAATTATTTACTCATTTGTTGTGGTAGGAGCAGAGCCCTCAGCCCATCCACGTTAGCCTCAGGCATTGTGGAGGTTCCCGTGCAGATCTGGTGACCGTGTCGGGGGTGAGTGGGATGGGGATGGCTCCAGAGAAGCATTTATGAGGATTTATGTGTGTTGGACTCCTATTTTAGAATGGAAATGTGTCAGTACATAATAAATATTCCGAGTGATTTACGTTTGCCAGTTCGGGTGCCTTAGCCCCAGGAGTAGATAAATTGTGGTTTAATGTGTTATTTACGCTTTCAGGAAATTCAGTGTCTTGGGAAAGACACTGGGTTGAAAATCCTGGAGGAAAGTTGTCTGCTGGTGGGATGGATAACCAGCAGGAGGGGTTCTGCCGGATTCCAGGTCCTACTCTGCACAGCGCCCTGTGGGAAGTGTTGAAAAGTGACTTCTTAAGTTGTTTAATATCTCTATAGATGAGTTTAATCCTTTTCTATTTCTACAGGAGTTTGGAAGTCCTACACATCTGAAATGACAGCAGGTAACACAATAGAGGGCTTAGCTGAATTCTAGGTATGCAGATGAGCTAAATTAATTAACAGTAATCTCTTTAAATGTATGGCAGAGTAATACCAGTCTAGTCTATAGAAAGATTCTTTGGGACTTAGTAGTGAACTGGGAGTAATTAATTATGCAAAACCCCATGGTTAAGCAGATGATATCAGCAAGTCAGTGAGTAGGGTTTGGATTTGCCATTTTCCAGCAAGGATCATTTGTATTTGCTCTGTGAAGTCAGTCTGCAATGGTGTCTGTGAGGGTGCCTATAGTTCCTGAAATTCCCATGTGGATCATGGGTGTAATAACCCAGCCTTCACTAAAGGAAAACTATTACAGCATAAGGCTTGCAGGCTCAGAGCAGGTATAGCTGAAAGGAAGAACTGAGTATTTTGTTAAGAACAGATAGTTGGCTCAGGACCTTATAAGCACCTATCTAAACCCTGTTCAATTAATGAAACACAATTTAAAGCAAAAAGGATTGGTACTAACCAAACCACTGCAATATAAGCTTTTCTAATTATGCAATAAGATAATGTCCACCAGATTAAAATTTTAATTAGCTTAATTTAGAAATAAAAAAGCATTAGATTTCTAGTTCTAGAACACCTAAAGTGACCTCAAGGGAAGAAAGAAATTAAAAACCATTTGAACATTGTGTGTGTGCTCACGTCTGTCGTTTTCTGAAAGACGTCAGCAAATCCCAGGGGGCTTGGGCTCCTGGCTTTGCTTGTAAGAACCTGTTTGGGGAGCTTAGGAGAGCTTGGGGAGCTCTGGGAGCAGGGGCAGTGCAAAGGAGGGCCCAGCACTTGTTTCTAGCTTCAGCTGCCTGCAGTCCCTCTGGCTCTGCTTTCAGAAGGCAGAAACATGCTGGTTATAATAGGGACTTCTGTTCTTTTTTGTTTTCTTTTTCCTCTTTCCTTTTGCCTATTCATAGATTTAAAGGCCAAAACAGACCATTAAGTCCAACTAATCTTACATCCTGCATGACGAAGGCCTTCCCTCCCATCCCCTATTCCTCAATACCACGTCTGACCATGACCATGTGATTATACACCCTCCTGGAAATGCACTGGGAGCCTCTGTGTGCTCCAGGCACAGAGCAGGACCCCACTGAAAACACCCAGCCTTGATTTAAAGACTTTAAGTGGCAGATGATTTATCACATCCTTCATGAAACCATTCCAATGTATAATTAACACTTACAGTAAAATAAGTCATTGGGACTGAAAGCACAGGGAGTTGTAACACACAGAGTGCACAGTGTACAGCTGTGTTTGGTTTTGAGGTAAGGAATCCAACAAATTGCTTTTATGTCTTTTCAGGGAAGAAACAAAGGTGCTTTAACCATTTACATAGCATAGAAGCTCTCCAGCCCACTTTCTGAAAAGGCTAGAGGTTTGCTAAGGAAGTTTTGAAGAGATGAAGTAATAAAGAAAAGAGGGTTTTATGATGCAAGGTCGAGTGGGAAACTTTTATTGGAAGGGTTTGGCCAGCTCCTAGTCCCATGGGGAAAGCAGGAGGAATTTGACTATAGTGTGTTTCCCTTTCAGAAGGTCAAAGCCATTCCATACAATTGCAAAGCAGCATAAGAGAGAAACATTTATTCCTCTGTCAAGGCTGTCAAAAATGGAGGAGGGGAGAAAGACCCAAACACTACATTTCATCAAAGCCCTGAAGGTAAAAATGATCCACTGGCTTGAAATTTATCTTAATGAGCAAAATTCAGCCAATGAAACAGGGTGCAGATGAAAGTGACAGATGGAATCATTTAAAGTTTGATTCTTTGCATGAAAGAAAATAATATTTTTGATAAGTTATTTTTCTTCAGGTTGTTACAGTGTTCTGCATAGTGTCACAGCCAGATTAATTATCCTGAATCTCTCAAAAATTCAGAGTTAGGGGGAGCTCTTGGAAAACTGTTATATCACTTGGGACTTAGGCAGGTCCATAAAAGCTCGGTGCAGTAGGAGGACATATATTCTTGTACGGAATCTCCTAAATTTTGATGCTGAGAGGTGCTGATCTCCACCCCTTAGTGTGCAAGGCCAGCATTATGTGTTGCTTATTTTTACTAGGTAAAGATGAACAGGAAAATGATTGGAGCCAGACCTATGCATTATAATAATGTCATCTCTTCATCATTTCTTTGGACAGGTAATTTTTGCACAGTAACCTAGTGCACATCTGTGAGTAACAGTGTACACACACAGCACCCTTGTCCCTGTGAGAGGGCAGGAAACAGAGCATTGACCCCCTCTCCTTTGCCCACTTAATTTCTGATTATATCAATGAGCAGTTAGCAAAGGACACAAAGGAGGTCATCTGCTGGCTCCTCTGATTTAAGCAGTGTCAGACTAGATGCTACAGTACACATAGCAAGTGTTTGACTGTGCATCCCTCAGCCTGGGGTGTGAATAACTCACACTGGTATGAGGCAGGTGAGGGGATGTTGAGGCTGTGGTGAGCCTGCTGCTGGTCTCCAGCCATCCTTTCCATGGATTCAGCCGTCCCAAAGTGCTGAGCAGGAGGCTGAGACAGGGTGAGTAGCCTGTGCTGCTCAGCCCTCCCTGGGTGGAGTGGTGCTCACAGCACGGAGTGGGTACCCCACATCCATCTCCTGTCCAAGGCAAGGAAGGAAGGCTCTGGCCAGGGGGGACACGATCTACAGGTGCACTCCCTGCCACGTGGCTCACGGTCAGCTGGGAGCAGAAGTAAGGGATTGCAAGGAATTTCCTCAGATGTATTCCAGTAGCAGATTAAAATAGCTGCTACTATTTTGATCCAGTGAAGCAGCAGCTCAGGCACACGCAGGACTGGCAGCATCTCTGCAAAGAGGGATTCCAAGGGCAGCTTGTGACTTTAGTAATGCAAACGCAGGGCTGGCCTGGGGTGCCTGGGAAAGGCTGGCCCAGGTGGTGGAATTTAGCATCAGGAGGTATAAATTCACACTGCCCTGGTTTTCTGTGAGTTATTGCAAAGTGCTGCAATACTATGAACCCTGAGTGTTTTTAGGAAGCCACAAGAAATTGCTGCACTCAATATCTGTTATTTACATCCAGTCCAGCTGGGGATTTTCTACTGAATTTTGTTGTGGTGAAATTTTAAATGTTTTCATTGTATTTTTTGTTTCTCTTCCATAGGTTTCAGCGTAGTATAACATAAATATTGTGTTTCCCTGTGGACTCATGGCAGCGGGGGGTGGGGGGTGGTGCTATGGAGGAAAGGAAGTTTTTTCTTTTTCAGGAGTCTTTTTCACGTAACTGGAATGGGAAACTCCTGCTTTGTCCCTCATTTTCTATTTTATAGGGGGATGTTTGTTGTAGCCCTTTAGCAGCTTGGCAGACCTAGATTTGAAGTAAAAGAATGCATCTTCAGAAACTATGAATTATTTATTTGCTATTCCTGGTAAATCTGCAGTTGCAAAACCTCACTGCGAAATGAACATTTCTTTGTTTCACTGGACCATGGGATCACTCCCTGAAGATTCATCAGCCCTGCTGCTGGAAGAAGCTGTCCTCAAAGCTTGTTTTATTATTGTTACTAGGTAATGCTTGAGATTATTTTTGCTTCACCTTTATTTATTCTTCTGTTCATCTAAAAACTAGGTAATTGTATGAAGTCATCTGAAATTTAAGACCTCTTCCCGAGATTTTTTTTTTTTGCTCCTGCTTCTGATCTTCTGTCACACTGGTTAATTCCACAACACTGTGTTGCCCAAATTCAGCATTAATTTCAACAGGCAAATATTTATACAACATCCAAGATGCAGTCTGTACACAGAACGACACCAAATTAAGGCAAATTGATACTAACTACCCTTGGATTGAAGAGCGTCCAGGCAAAAGGTGGTAGAGTTTAATGAAATCTATTTCAAAACCAGTGTTGTTAAACTGGAATAATTTCACTGTGAAGGGCAAATTTCACCTTTCAGATATCTTGAATGCCTTTGGACCAAATCCTGCTGCTTTGACTCCACACAGAACTACCTACTGAGATAGCGTGAGGTAATATCATGTCTTTTCTCACTGTTCTTTCAGGGCCATGTGGTTCCCCCTGGGTTTTTAGGAAGATTCAACAAATATAAGTCTTTCAGCAGCCTTTTTCTTCAGTGTAAAACCACTGTTGAAGACCACTGTACATTATCTTAGCCTATCACCTACTTTAATCAGGCAAATGCTGCAGGTTTTGTCCTGAACTAGGTCAGATACACCAGTTTTGCATTATGCATCTTCAAAGTGGGCACAAAGTGTCCCTCGGACCATATGGTCTGCAGCCCTGGGCTTTGCTGGCTCACACCCTTTCTAATTCCTCCTAATCTGCTCATAAGCATCTCCAAAAGGGTTCTTCACACACCTCACCAGTAATCTCTTTCAATGCCTGGTTGCTCTTTGGATGTAATGCCAGATGGTATTAATATACCCATCACTGTAATTATCCAGACAAGCAATCAGTGGCAGGAGCAATCCCAACTTCTCACTTTTCCCACTGATTC
>JANPWX010019659.1:1337752-1438639 GCA_024734555.1 Trochalopteron elliotii
CAGCTAAAGATAGTCAGGCTCTGAGCGGGGCGGCGGCGGCGATGCGCGGCGCTCCCGGCGATGATGGAGGACCGGTCCCACAAGGTGCTGCTGGCGCTGGTGATGCTCTTCCTCTTCGCCGTGATCGTGCTGCAGTACGTCTGCCCGGGCACCGAGTGCCAGCTCCTGCGGCTCCGCGCCCTCAGCCCCGCCGCCGCCGCCGACCCGTACCGGGCGGAGGACGAGACGCCGGCTCGTTTCGTTCCCCGTTTCAATTTCTCCGCCGACGACTTGCTGCGGCGGGTGGACTTCAACATCAAGGGGGACGACCTGATCGTGTTCCTGCACATCCAGAAGACGGGCGGCACCACCTTCGGGCGGCACCTGGTCCGCAACATCCAGCTGGAGCAGCCCTGCGAGTGCCGCGCCGGGCAGAAGAAGTGCACCTGCCACCGGCCCGGCAAGCGGGAGACCTGGCTCTTCTCCCGCTTCTCCACCGGCTGGAGCTGCGGGCTGCACGCCGACTGGACCGAGCTCACCAACTGCGTGCCCTCCGTGGTGGACAGCAAGAAGGAGGTGCGGCTCCGGCCCTCCAGGTGAGGCCGTGCCCCGCGGGGCTCCCCGCGGACCGCGGTCCCTTCCCGGTCTGCGGCGGCGGCGCCGGCGGGACGGGCGATGGCCCGCGGGGCGCAGCCGTGGCGGGGATGCTGCGGCGGCGGTGGGAGGAGGGAGGGAGGGAGGGAGGGAGGGGGAGCGCGGTGTGACCCGAGCATCCCGACACGGAGCCGGTGGCCCCTCCAGGAGCCGCACCGACCCGGGGACACCACTGTGGGTGCAGCGTGCCCCGAGCTCTGCAGGGCGAGCTAAACCTGCCCCGCTCCGCCGGCAGGGAGGGGATGGAAGTGATGTCCCGCCGGCTGTCGCGGTTGTGACCGCTGGTGGGGAGATGAGCCCGGTGACACAGGAACAGGCCTGGCAGCCCCACAAGCTTGAAGACCCCCGTAGCGGCTGTCCCAGGAGAGAGAGTGCTTCGGCTGCCTGGGAGCTTCTCCCAGAGCTTTTCCATCTTTGACTGTACAGAGCTCCTGTAGCTCCAGTGTACGCCAAGAATTAGTCTTGGTTTTGGGAGTGTTGGTGAGCCACTGTATCTTCTTGCTACCTGAAGTTTGGCTTCGGGATGGCAGCCTTGCAAAGTAAAGGTTACTGTTATGGTTGAGTTACCTGCAAATATTTGCATTGTTGTTCAGCTCTAACTTTGATTATTTTGTGCTTGCGTTTTGAATTTTGGTGGCATTGCTCTCTCTTCTTCCCTGGATCTTCCCTGGAAGTTGCCAACGTCTCCCCTGACCATAGCAAGGGGGTTGCCTAAAAGTTGCCCCTGTCTTTCAGAAGCCCATCTGGCTTTTCCCCCTGAGCAGTGAGGACGTGCTTCCTGCACTCCCAGAGCTCTTTAATCACAACCCACCCTCGCTTGTAACAGACTCAGGAGTTTGTCTGTGGCTGTGCATGCAGCTGTACCACGTAACAGAACTGCTCAGGGTTTCAATGTCTTTTCCCTGTCTTTTGTGGGAAATTAGAAACTAGAGAATCACTCCTATTGCACTGTGAGACTAATGGCAGGTCCTTTTACAAAGAGGCTGCTGTTATATATCATGCTATCTGAAGTCAAGTGTAAGCACAGATTCACTTGAAATACAAAGCAATTTCTTTCTAGAATTCCTTTTATATAGTGTGACACGACACTGCCATCTAGTAGAAAAATGCTTAGCATCATTATGGTCCTGTACCCAAGGAGCAGCTCTTCATCAGACTTGGCTATTGTGATTCCTGCTCTTTTGTCTTCCCTACTGCTTTAAATTTTAATTGTCTGATTTTTGTGGCATCCCATTTACTAGTATCAGGACCAGTTCCTTGCCCTCTGGGTCTCTTAGCTTCCCAGTTTCAGACTGCTGAGCTTTGCAGGCTACGTGGTTTATTTTACCTGTTCTATAAACATGCTGTTTGTCAGCAGAAATGTAAATCACATAACATGTGCTCTGTTTCGCTGTACTGCTTCCAGTGATACACGTTTCTCTTTCCCCAGAGATGGGCCTGGCCTGCAGAGCTGTAGCTGTGGGTCAGGAATTTCCTTCCTTTCCCAGAGACAGGTCTGTCTGTGCTTGGTCTTAGCTGTGCCATCCATAAAAATGGGAGACTCCTTGTCCTGAGCCCACCACCTAAGGGGGAAGGGAACATCAGGCTCGGAGAGCTGGGATTTTGTCTGCAGCTTTTGGCTTTGTATTTTTTTTTCCTTGTCGGATACCAGACATGCTTTCCTGAGTTGGAATGGAAGTGGTGCATGTACCTGCTCAGGAGTTCAGAGCTATGGTTCCCCATCCTATAAACAATGTACCCTGTCACAGCTGACTTCTGAGAGGCCGCTAGGACTTGTGACTTGGGATGGAAGCCAGGAGAGAGGGAGGAAAATGAAGCAGTGATGATTTTGTGTTAGGTAGAGGTCTACTCTCTCAAAGCCTTCAAAATTATATTATACTTTTAATAACCTAATTACACAGCTTGCTGAATAGGTACAGTTGTTTTCCAAAAAAATGTCTTGACAAGCAATTATTTGGACTGCAATTTCTAAATGTTTAAAAAATACAGGAAGAGAAGTTCTTGAATGAACAATAGTCCTTTCAAGTCTTTCTACCCGTTTTAATACCTCGTCTTTAATTTTAGTTTGTGCTCTCAATTTAGCAGTGGTTCAGCTGACAACTGGTTAATTAGCACCTCTGCCTACTGCCGGTAACAGACAAAGTCTATGCCCTTTCTGGGCAGATAAAAGCTACTTTCAGAGCAGCAGTAGGTGTGGGATGGGGATATCTAAGCTGGGAAGCTGTGCTGGCTCCAAGTGGGGTCAGCCTGGCTATTTCTGAACTGAGGTTTTTAGGGGGAGGCCTGACCGTCCTGGGTTGTGTGCTGGTGGGAAGGGAAAGGAAATCACAGCCCTGGTGTGCAAATCCTGAGGGAAGGAGAAGCAACTTGAAGGGAGTGCAAGGTCCATTTGGGAGCATTGTGAGGGCAGGGAGAAGGATTCAATCAGGAGCAGAGAATTTTCTCGAGTGAACCTTGGCTTGACAAGGGTGGGAATTCCTGCATTTATGGTTGAGATGATTGAAAAGTGAGCCCTGTTATGAGAGTGATTTGAGCTCCTTGGCAGCTGCATCAAGCAGTCTATAGTTACTGTCTTGAGGCTGTGTAGCCTTGTCTGGAAATACCCAAATGTTCCTTCAAACCTTTTATCTTGTACCTATGTGTGATTACTTTGCAGAGATGTTTGTCTTCTTGGGTGTGGCGAGTCTGTTTGCCAGATTGCTGGTTACCTGGGCTGATCTCTAGGGGCCTTTTGTTTTGTTTAGAAGTTGAGTCTTTGTTAGTGTGGAGGAAGCTCTGTCCTGGACCATGCAATACTCAGCACCGGGTACAGAGCGCTTCTGTGGTAGGATGTGATGGGATCAGCCTGGAGGGTGTACACGTGAGGAACCTTGCTGCCTGCAGCAGTCATCCTGCAGTATCTGCTCTTAATTCTGTTAGTAGTCTGCCTCTGTTTTCTCTGGGAATTGTGGGTTTGGAGTGCAGATTCCTTCACTGGAGCGGTAGAAATACTCAGGATGGCTGTTGTGCTTTAACACAATCCTGAGGTGGATTTAATAGCATGGTACTTTCCTGTCTGTGAGCATATAGGTTCCCAAAACTTCCTTTCCTTTGTAATGATGGCTTGAGCTCCTTAATAAGTAGCAAGCAGGTAAACAGATAGTCTCCTTCTTTGATTCTTTCTTCTCCTGGAAGAACATGGTTCTCTGGGTGTGGGGGGAGGAATTTTTGGGTTTCTCTCCTTGGATCCCATTGGAATGCATGTTCTGTACACTCTTGTTCCTGTTTGTCTCCTGTTCCATCATCCCTGCTCACCACTGCTGCATCCAGAAATCACAGAAAAAGGATGGGGGAAGGTATAGGCAAAGTTGATGCTTTCAGTGCTCTGGATCTGCCACTTGGGAGGTGGGTGGAATGGGCCGATGGCAGTGGCAGAAAGGAGGGGATTGTCTCAGCCTCTTGGCACCAGTGGTGAGAAAGGAGAAATGTGCTTTTTCCTAGTCATGAGTGACTGACTTGGGTCACTTGATTGATTGTGGAAGCCTCAAAGCTTTTGGCACACTGAACGGAGGCGGCATCCAAAGTAACTGTGCATCACAGAACTGAGATTTCTCTCAGTTCTGGCTAATTATTATGGGAAGTGTCTACTGGAGTTGTCTATAGCAGTAAATCCAGTGGCACCATTGCAAGAAACAAAAGGCCTTGAGGTTAGACAGGAAACTGTGATGAGGCATAGGAGCAAATACAGGTACCAACATTTTTTAGTGGTGTCATGGCTTTGTCCCCTCATTGGGTGAGAGATGTGGTTGTAGGTCGGGCTTTATTTGATGTTCCTCCTCAGTAGTGTTAAAGGAAGGAGATGTTCCCTGTTGGAAGGAGAATGAGCTTGTAGAACTGCCTCTGGAGCCAGAAAGTCTGAGATTGGAAGAAACTTTGTCCTGCTGGTACAAGCCTGTTGGACCAGGCTGGTGCCTCCTGGCTTTTGAGAGGCCTCATGTTGGCACCCGGTTGTGATGTGGGGCAGAAGCCACTGGCAATGCATGAGTGTTCTTCTCTTGTCCCTGCATGTTAGTGCAACTCTTTCAAGTTAAGTCTCACAAAAATCTGAAAAAAAAGATCCTAAAACATTTCCTAGCAAACTGGAAACACTTAAACAGTGTGTGTCTCCGTTTGCTGAGCAGATTAATCCACGTGCTCTTGAAAATATGGAGACATCTACTCTGAGGTCTGCAGTACTGGGTCTGGCTGAGGTGGGATTAGTTTAGTTTTTAGTTTTCTCCACAGTGAGTTTTAGTCATGGTGCTGTGTGTACCTAGCTAAAAAGGTATTGGCAACAGTTTCCCAGTAAACTGCTTTGGTTTGGAGGAGGAAAACTGTCATGTAGCACTGCCAGGGAAAGAAAAGTCATTTGTAGGTTTGGTTCTTAGCAGCTGTTGAGCGTGCCTCTCCGTACTGCAGAGGTATTATATAGCTGTGCAAGTGGCTGAACTTGTGTTTCACCTGGGTGGTGGAAGTTGGGGAATAATTAAGGCCTATAAATTAGCACTAAACCCCTTGTAGGCAGAAGAGATGCTTTAGGGTCTCGTGGCACCCCAAGGCTTTGGGTTGATAATGCAGGCTAGGGCAGGAGGTGGACAGTTTAGAACCTCTAGAGCAGGTGGAGCAGACACCATTTCCAAGGATAGAACCCCACAGTGGTGCTGCTTCTGGGGTTAAGCCTGGGAGGCTGCTCAGGGAGAGGGGGGGCCAGCACAGCTGAGCTGGAGGCTGTGAGCAAGCAAATGGGGTGACCTGCTGTGACTTGGGCTCTGCCAGAGCACCCAGAGGGTGCCTGCCTGCCCTTGAAATACATATCCCTGAGAAAAACTGGACAACAATTACAATAAAGCAAAAAAAACCCCCAAAACACAACAAAGCAGACAAACAAACAAAAAGCCCCAGAAAAACCCAAAACAGCAAACCACCAAACCAAAAAAAGAACCCAACCAAAAAGCAGAGCTTTTGCAGAGATGCCGCCAGGCCTTAGTGACTCTGAGCCACTTCATTGATCAGCAAAATTTCCTAATGGCCCTGCTTGTTTCAGCCTGGTGGTTGCAAGATGGTATTTGCATTGAATACTACCTTGCCACCCACAAACCTGCACCTCCAGCAGCTGAATTTTCCTGCATGGCATCTGTTGGGACCAAAGCAGTAGGAGCGGTGGACCAGCCTACAGAGTGAAAAAGGGGTTTTGAAGGGAAGGGCAAGGGATTATTTTCATAAATACAAGTGTCTCCTTCACCTAATCCCATTACAAGGCATAACCTTGAAAGACTTGGTTACAAACTTAAGTTCATGGATTTTTTTAGGTTTGGACTATAGGACGTGTAAAGCTCTCTAAATTGGTATTGCTGGTTTTGCAGATAAAGTGTTGGACTTCTTAAAGGGATTAAAAAATAATTTTTCATATTAGGTCTCTTCAGTTCTCCCCTAAGTCTTTAATGAAGTGCAAATTGACTTTAAGTATTTGAAAGTATATGATTCCTACTACCTTTTACTTTAAATTTGGAGAATTTCTTGTGAGTAGAGAGAAGGCATTAATTGCAGAAATAAACCCCAGTAGAGCAAGACATGAGGCACAGGTGTTATACCTTGAATTGTTTATTCCATATGTTATCTGAGTTGGTCCCCCCTAAAGAAGAGAGTGGGAATTTGAATGCTGTGGCATGGTGCTGTTGTACTAAGACGTGATTACTTTTTATTAAAAGTGTACCTTTCTGCTAATTTTCCTTTTGGAATTTATAAATTTCAAATTAAACTATAAATAAATGTTTCGACTGTATTAAAATAGACACAGATTGTGCCTTGTGATCCTCTTGATAACTTTATAACCTTTAATAAAGGTTATCAAAGGCGCTTGGAAGTCAGGCATTACCAATAAGTTATTTTTATTAAAAGACAGATTTTTAAGTTTAGCAAGTCGAGCGTTGGTTCTGAGACGTATTAACTGAGATTAATTTGTGCTTCATTTATTTAATCTGAATTGTCAGGAATCATGTTCTCTACTGATGTAAATGTCGGCAAAAAGGACTTATTAGTAGATTTGATTGCTTTTTAAATTTAACTAGCAGAGATGCACTGGCATGCCTAAGAGAATTGGTCTGTTTCTGTGAACAGTTCAGTGCCTAATGAATCACTTCAATGTACTTTTCTGAAGGAAAGCAGAGCAATTTAAATGTGCAATGCATTGATTTACCTCAAATGGATTAGGCCTCTGTGTGCAATCCTTTGCATTAATTTACTTTCTCCACAACTGTAATAATAAAGGCAGCATTTCTGTATGGCATTGGCCCAAATTAGCTCACATAACTTGCTAGAAAGCAAAAATAATTAATATGTGGGTGAAAATGGGATTTTGGAATAGGTCTTTCTGAGAACATACAGGCTTTGGGAAGTGCAGCAGGGTCCAGGATGCCTCTGGGGGCCATGCCAAGGGCAGGACAGCTGGGCTGGATGGAACCTATGTCAAATGAACCTTGTGTCAAAGGTTTTCTTGACATTTTTATTGGAAAAAAACAAAGAAAGTATTTGTGATTTGGTGCTAGTCTAAGAGATTTTGGTGATGTGAACAGGTTTATCTTCTTTAAATTACTGAAGAAATAATAAAAAAATTGTAACTCCAGCATATTCAGCTTATTTCATTCCTGCAGTAACTTCTCAGTCATCTCTTCCCCTCCCATAAGCTCAACCTTCAGAGCAGCCAAGTGGCCAGGGTGCAAAACTCTGGGTAATTTCTTATTTAACCACTTTGCTGCAGCAATGGTGCCTGAGCTTTGTTTCACCCTGCAGGGATTACTGTGGGCGAGCAGCCCTCAGCCATTTTTGGAATTACCCTTGTAGGCTCCTTATATACTTGTGAGGATTAATCTCCCTTTCCCTTCTCGATCAGTTAATTCCCATTGCTGGATAGCTGCCTGCCCAGACGTAAATACGCAGAGAAGCAAAGCAGTGGAGCATCCCCAGCTGCTGCTTTTGTCCCTCAGGAGCCTGGTTCCTTGTTCCCAGTTTGGGGGTGGAATTCTCACCCGAGCAGTGCCTGAGTCTGTAGCATCTTGGATGGAGGCAAAGCTGTCCAGGACAGGAGATGTGGGACTCCCCTTTTCTATGGGATGGTGGAGACAGCATGGTGACTGGGTGGGGGGAAAATGCTATTCCTGCCTTCCTCCTCCTCTTCTTCCTTGGCAGCTGGCAAGCGTGGATTATTGTTTGTGATTGACTTGCTGGTGCTGGCAATTGTACATTGTGTTCTGGGACTAATAGGGTAGCACCGAATTATTCAGGCGTTATTGAAACGAATCACATTTGTGATGAGTAATAAGTAGGAGACTTTGGTATTTATGAATAATTAACATGGTAAAGTTTTTCTTAGACGTGAAGAAATGATTTAATTTGTACTGTGAGCACTCTGTAAAATTAATGAAAGATAATTGCATTTGCTAATGTGAGACTAAGAAGCCAAAGCAATCTATTCTTTTGCATTTAAGTTCATATTGCTGATGTAAACAGCCAATGTAGAATTCCTTTAATATGTTTTCTTTGGGTGGAACCTGTGTTTAACATAGAGTGGGGTGGGTTTTGTGGAAATACAAAGTCTAAACACTTAATTTGCTGTTGCCTTTTCCATCCACTCCCATATCTCTGGGTGGATAGTGGATATATGCATATAACAAGATGATAATATTTTTGAATAAGGGGCAATTAGGACCAGCTTTTTTCTTCTTCCCTGACTTTAGCCTTCTTTCTCAGCTGTTCATGCTTTTAAAGACAGAATCCATTTAAGCTATTATATACAGCTTTGAGTGAAATCTCCTCTTTTTTAGTCTGAAAAAAATCATTAGTCTTTAGAGGACTATAAATCATAAGATCCATTAGGGGTGAGACTCAAATCGTGTTACTTCTTGCTTCTCAGCTGCTTATCCAACTCTGAAGGAGCCAAACTTTTGATGTAATATAACTAAATATATGCGGCTACGAGGGAGATAATCTTGCGGCATAAATGATGTTGCACATCTCCATAAAGGCATGAAGAAGAGTGTGCCTTTCATGAGATCCTTGTAGCAAATGCTCCTAATTTCCCGTAATCAGAAGGATTCTGCAGTTTTGATGCTCTCAGAGGTCCAAGTAGCTGGAAGATCAATTCTGCCATAACTCAGTTTTTTTCTGGCTAAGTTAAAACCCTGCAAGGCTCCCAGCAGTGGCAGTCTGCTCATTCAGTGCGCTGTTTGAACTGTAAGGTCCTTAGGCAGACGCCCAAATCGGGTGACTAAAACGCTCTCTGCCACTGATTCTTTTCTCCGTCCTTCCTTGGGTTCAGAGAAAAGCAACTATTTTAACCCCCCTGTTATACAGAACAATGTTTCCTTGGTCAGAGCCAGAGAAGCTGCTTTTGAGAGTTCCTTTTTCAGGGTAACTGAGGGGAGAGCATTTCCTTTTGCCTGTGGGAAAATTACTCCCTGGAGCAATCCCAAGCCATTCTGAGGTTGCAGGTTTTTTTGTTGTGGGTTCAGAGAAAGTTTTTTGGAATAAGCTTGTGTCCTGCTTAAGCAAAACCTCCTAGATACTAACTTTATAATATTTTTTTTTGCCAGCAGTTAATTCATCTTGATAGTGAAGGTGCTGTGGGGGTTCTCCTCCCTGTGGAGGACTTAAATGGGGCTGGAGGTAGGAGGAGGTGTCTGTTCCTGCAACATTTCCAGAAGAGCAGCAGTTTTTGTTCCTTCCGGAACTAACTCCACCAACTATAGAAGAGGAGGAAGATGGCTGTGCGGGTTCTGCCTTTCACAGAGATGATTCTTTTTTTTGTGGGGGTGTTGGATCTAATCAGACCAGTGGTAGCACAGAGAAGGGAGAAGACAAAAGCGCTCAAGGAAGTGTCAGACACAACAGGATGTGCCTGCTGGATGGAGCTGAGTGACTTGCAGAAACATAAATGGCATGAATTAGTCTTTAACTCCTTTAATTTTGCTTGCTGCAAGTCACTCTTGCTTATAAGAGAAAAAGCTTGTTGTTGGCCTGGTCAACCCATTTTCTCTTTTCCTAAGGGCACATCTTTAGCCAAAACTTCAGTAAGTTTGGGGTTTTTACTTCGGTGGTTTCCAGTAGCTTTAGGTCTTTAGGTCAATAAAATGTGGCATAGAATTTTTGCTTTCAAATGCAGCTGACTATAAGGGTGAGTTGTTTGCCTTTCAGGTGGCATGTTGCTGGTGGGGTCTATATGCCTTATTCTGGTCTGCATGAAAGAAAAGTGGTACATAAACATGAGAGTGGGGTTTGAGAAGCCAAGACATTACACCTGGGATGAGTCCTGTCTTCATCACCAAGTCTGTCATCTCCTCTCGGCCACTGCCTTGTCAGTGTAATTCAGCTCTTTGCATGAGGATATCTTTCCATCTGTCCATAGCATAGAGGATGTTGGATTTCCTAGCCTGACTGCATGTAATAGTTTTGCTGCCTAAATGTGACTAGTCCTAGGTAGAGGCACTGGAAATATTTATTTGTGTTCAGTTTGAATTTAGGGAAGCTGTAGTGTTGAAATATAAAACCAATGTGTTGTAGTGACTGGTGAGTCCAGCCTGCCACGTATGTGCTGGTGTCCTGGAAGTGTTGTGGTGTTCCTTCCCTTCTCAGGGAGGTAAGAGGGAAGCTCCCTGTCCACGTGTCTGCTGGTCTGGGCTCACACCACTCAGTGCTTCTAGGCTAGACCTCTTGCATGGTCTTGTTTTCACCCCTTGTTGTGGATGAAGCAGTGTACAACTTTGGTCTTTGAAAGGAACAACTTAGGAAGTTCCTAAGTCTAGTATAGTTGTCCTAAAGTAAGATCTAATCATGCTCTAAAGCTGTGTTTGGGAACCTGGTGCTCTCACTGAAGGATGTTGTGAAAAAAGTCAGGACCTGCCCTCCGAACAGGAGAGTTTGTGTATCTGACACCAGATGTCCTGACCAAAGTCAGTAGGAATGAAACTGCTGTGCTTTAAGCTGTTGCTTTGTCTGGTGGCTGTCAAGGCTGCAGCTGCTCAGAGTGGAGGGGACTAGACCATCAGAAGGCACAGAGACCTAGGAGAAACTTCAGTTCCTTGATATGAGACTTCCTTCAGAGGTCAGTTCCTTGTATCTTCTAAACTCTGTTATTTGCAGAACTGTCCTGTATTGCCATTTAAGTCAGTCCTACTTCAGATAGACCCCAGGTGAGCCCATAAACATATCTAATGGATTTTGCAGAGTAGGGTTATGAAAGCCTTTTTTCATCCCATTTCCAGGGAAGAGGCAGAAAACAAATGAAAAGAGTAGTTGCACCTGCTGCTGTTTTTTCTGAGATGAGCCAGCCTTCTACTGGCTCACTCTCCATGCTGATAGTTGCATTTTGGATGTCAGCAGTGTTCTGGATCGGAATACGAGCACTCTCAGAATTTTATGGATGGAGACAACTTCCTTACTGAGTTAGATTTATGGGGTAGTGCTGATAATACCTGCTGGAGATTGGAGCTCAGTTTGCTAGCAGTGATGCGGAACAGCTGAACAAGAGGACAGTGGCTAGGGATGAGTTTTGACTGGGGAACAGTTCTGCAAGCTGCTTTATGCCCCAGTATTTTGTGGCATGGTTAACATACAAGAAGAAATTGCAGTTTTGCTAGAAATACAGTCAGCAGAAAATACTGTGCAGGAAATGTGCTAGCACTGCCCTGTGTTTTGAATTACTGAGCTATTTTGTTGCTTGCAATGATGAAAATATGTTAGTATCTATCCTTGTGTGTGAGCATGGCTAATTGCATTTGGCCTGGGGTTTGTTACAATACGGCTTTTGGAAAAATCTGCCATAAATGTTTTTAAATTTATTTATTGGGACATTTAAATGAAGGCACATAGTGGTGCTGATATTTCTGGAGATGGGATCAGAAGGAGGTTGTGCATCACTAGGTTTAAGAGGCACACAAACTATCTCTTGTCAAACCTGAACTCTGTTGTGTTAACCGAAGTACTTAAATATATTGCTTAAGCATAGACTCAGAGTGTTAAAATTTACTGCTCAGAGTTTTGCAGAATAGGGATCAGTAATGTCAGCATGTTTTGTTGCCTTGGAGTGGCAAAGTTTTGTGCTCTGCAGACTTGGGGTTCCGTGGGTCACCTCTCATGTGTGGGATGCCAGCTTTCCCCTGCTGTAATTCTTGCTGTCTTATACCTTGGGGCTGGTCAGTGCTGCAGCTGTGTGTGTCACCAAGACAAGCAGAGGGTGCGGGGTCTAGAGACTTGCTGAGTCGAGTGAAAGTTCAGATTCCCTCTTACAGGACCCAAAGACCTGGGGAGCAGCTTGGGTAAGTTGATGCATCCACATGATGTTGTCCCTCCTGGCTGGTGTATCAGCCTTGGATTGGGGACCTGGAGAACCAAAAGCAGCAGCTGTTTGAGGCTCTGTCAAACAGCCAGGCTTCTGCAGGAGAAGGCTGTAGGAAGAGATGCCTTTCCTGGGCAGGTTTGTTTGAGGGCATAGGCAAAAATGGGAGTTTTAGATCTCTCTTCCATCAGCATCTGAAGGAGCACATTAAAAAGGCCAACTCTGTCTGACCTGAATCCAGACCTCCCGTCAGCCAATCCTTTTTATAAAATTGGTCAGTGTATCAGGCAGCCTAGAGAAAAAAACACAGAAAGGACTTAAGAATAACTGAGCTTATGGTGAGATAAAAATTTCTCAGAGCCTGGATTATGGAAGGATCCGGTTATTTGTAAAATATATAAGCAGATTCTCTGGCTTGGCTGCAGAGGCTCAGCAGTTGTGCTGGAGGATTTGATTGTTGGCTCAGCCCATCCTGCTGCTCTCCCAGGTACAGCTGAGTCTGGAAATTTAGATTTAAGGCTGATGACAACTTGTGTATTAAATGTTACGAATTAACTGTTCTTAGGAAATTGCAATTACAGGCTTTTTAAAGGAATATAAGACTCTCTTGTTTCTTCTCTGAAGGATTGGTTTTGCTGTTCCCATCATGTTATGTTATTTTTCTGGAATTAGCAGAACATTTTTGCTTCTGCTTTTCCTCATGTATTATCTGATTTCAGGAAGGTGAATTGCTTCCTGCAATAAACCTCTGTAATCATAGAAGAGTTATGGATATAAAGTGCAGTATCATACTTAATTTTTTTCCCTTACAGTAAAAATATTTAATGTCTTATAAAATGGTCCATCAAGATAAGTGATATTCTGGTCTCTACTCTTGTGATTAAAACTCTCCAAAAGATATTTGTATGTGTCAGTACATATGGAGTCTCAGTACTTTTAGTTGTTTATAATGGGGGTTAGGTTGGTTAAACCTGCGGTCTGTCATCTCATGATGATGGGCACTCAAGCTGAAATCTGGTCATCAAGAGAAGGTAAAACAATCTGTGAAGTGAGTTGCTCTTTTGTGGCAGCAGATGTTACCAAAATGCTTTCCTGTGACTTTCGGCTTCCCAAGAACCTTATTGAGAACAGCTTTGGTGTGGGAACCTCTTCTCTTCCCACCAAACACCTGGCAGATAGAAGTCACTGGACACAGGAGCATTTACAACTGGCTTGCCTATCTAGGACTATATCTTTTAAGGCATGGCTAATAATTTTGATTACCACAGAGGACTGACTTAATTTCCTATGGAAAGGGGAAGCAGGCATCTGGATGCAATATAAAGGCAGGAATTGCAGTTCTGGACTGCCCAGAAGTCATTCCTTTTTTGTATTTGTGGAAGTTTGTGTTGGGCTCTATTACAGGACTTGGGAGATACGCTTTCTTTTGGATTTAGGTTACTGTGGGATTTACAGAAGCTGAAGAGTACATTATGTCCTGAGGGCATGACCTGTGCTAGAGTAAGTGATCCTAAAATCTGCAGTGTGATAGCTGCTGGGAGCCAGTCTTGGACATTCGCAGAAGTGAGGAGCAGAAGACAGACTTTTTAGCTCATGTGGATGACATAGTTTTATTTTGCAAGTAGTTTTTCTTCTTTGCTTGAGCAGCTGAGATGAAACATCCCTTTCTGTTAAGGACAAGAGCAAAACCCTTCACTTCAATGCAGGTAGCAGGGCTGGATATGCTGCAATCACTTGGCTTTGATCCTTGGTTGTGGTGTAGGAGTGCACAGTACAGTTCAGGAAAGTGTAGTGGTGAAGTGTTTTTAAGTCCCTGGTTTAGACTGACGCCTGTGTTGCTGGCCCAGAGTAAGATGAGATCACTCCAGGCTGCAAGTGCTGTCCAGGCCTTTGGAGTCACCTGCAGCAGTCACATCCCAGCCACCTCTTCCTCACTGCCTGTTCCCCCTCCCAGGTGACCTCCAGGCAGGGAGACTGGAGGAAAATTTTCTGGGAGGACTGTCAAAAAGTGGTGTGTTCCCTCCCTGCTTGAAATTGGGATTCTCTTATGGTCTTTTATTTTCTACACATTTTTGTGTTAAATCAGCCTTTTTGCAAGCTCCACAGCTCCTTCAACTGGGAGCAGGGTTTCTGCCTAGCAGAGATTTTGTGGTAAAATTTATTTTCCTGTACTTGAACACTAACCTGAGTGGGTTTTTCTCCTCTATCTTTAAACAATCTTTTTTCTTTTTTTTTTTTTTTCCCACTAATGGAAAATTTCAACTTGTCCTCTGCTTAAACACAATTCAGGCTTTTCCAGGAAAATGGAATGAATCAGTAATGCTTCCCTCTTTTGCTTCTTGTATGCTTAGCTAATTGTATTATTTTTATTGTGGTTTTGATTGCATAAAGGCCTTTTTCTGGCATAATTTTCTGCATAAGAGAGGGCAGACAAGATCTCTAAGGTGGTACCTTTCCCTCAGGAGCTGTATTATCCCCAGAACTTCAGAATTTGGAAATGACAGCTTTAGGAAGAGGCTGACTCTGAACAAGGACAGACAATTCTTACAGTGTGTTGTTCTCCTCTGTACTGAGGGGTTTTCATTCAAATGATGTGCAGGGATGAGCATCCAGGAGCACAGGATGACTTTGAGCTTCCCCTTTGGCAGCAGCAAGAAGCAGCTTCCCTCCACAGCTCCCAGATAGCCTCTTGGTGCTCCTCATTTCCTTTGCTGCCACTCATTCCCCTTGCAGATCCCAGCACTGTCCTAGAGGTTTATTTCTTAATTGTTTCACCTTTCACATAGACTTGATGCTCTCTAGATTGATGTCTTGAAGCATGGGTTTAAAAATCAAATAGCAAATGACTGCACTCCAGTGGATGTTATTGCACTAGACATTATGTTTTAGAAGTCACTGTGGTTAAGTGGAGTATCTCTGGAATCTTGTTTTTATCAAGACATTTATGTTCCCATCTAATTTTTGTGGAGAGTCGTTTAGACGTTTTCCAGATTAGAGCATAATGGAACTGCTAGCTATAAATGTTCAGAGGAATCCATTACACATGCTGATTTAGTGGTTAGTCACAATTACTTTGGAGCTACAGTGTCAAATTTAACACCAACCTTCAAAACCACATATTGTGAAATCTGGTCATCATTCCTATGAGATGTTCCAGCCGCTCTGAGAAGAAAAAGACATTTTGTACAGCAAGATATAAAAGCAATTTGGAGGGGACAGGCTGATGGTGGAGGAACAACTCGGTGCAAGAGGCAAACCCGCAGGCAGCTTTTCCCTGTAGAGTTTTAGCCTTTTTCTTTCTGCTCCTTTGAAGTCCAGAAGACTGGTGGTGGCAGTGGGTTGGTGTGCTCATTTCCATGCTCGGGAGGTGCAGGTGGAGGCAGTGACTGATGGAGCTGGAGCAAGACAGTCCCATGTGCTGCAAACCTGTCTCTCCTTCCTGCAGCATTGCAGGGTACAGGGTTCTAGCTGCTCCCAAACAGCAAAGAGCTGGTCCCCTTGAGGTCAAGACTGATATTTCTGTTACAGGTAGTGGAGATGTTCCTGCAGGTTCTTTGGAGAAGGCACCATAGGCCATAGAGCTGTAGTTAATAATTAGTGTGACTCTTGCATAAGACAAATATCAACAGACATTTTCACTTACTGTAACTATGTTTAGGTATGGGTTTAAAAATAAAATAGCATCTGCTTTAACCAAAGCCCAAGAATGTAAGCTGTTGCCTGTTTTGCTTTCAAAACACCACCTTTTCCCTGAGAGAACTCCCTGCTTGTTGCAGTTGGCTGCATGTTCCTGCATCCCACAGATGGGAGTTGTGTGCAGTGTCTTGAGCTGCACATTCTATGACCTCCTGAGTGGGAATTATTGCTCTGAATTGAATGACCTTCATCTTGCTGGGTGGTGTTTGCTGAGGGGTGGTGGCTTATGACCCGCAGGACTGTGTGTTTCCTCGCTCTCAGCTTATGAGTTGAAAGTGAGTTCATCTGAAGGTGGTTGTAGCACTCTGTCTTGGGTTTTAAGCCAAGGGTAGAGGTGGTCAAAATGAAATTAACCTGAGATTTAGAGAATGAACAAATAAATCCCATTGAATTTGTGCATGTTAGAGTCTCAGAACAATGTTTGTGTTAAGGGATGAGCTTGAGTAGTTGGGCATCCTGAAGCTCTTTGGTTGCTTTGTTGAACAAGAATATTTGTTTCTGCAGTGGCTAATGCTAGAGATGCCCACAGAATACCTGAAAATGCTTCACTGTCAGTAGTTTAATAGCAATGATATAATAGCACATTTAAAAATAACATTATTTGGTATTGTTAAGACTTGGCCTTAGTTTGGAGTTTCTTCTTGATACCTGGAGAACATATTAAATTCTAGGTTTGTGCAAGCTTGAAAGGGTCAGTACTTTGATCAATAGCTGAGTTTACTAGTAAAGCTTCCTAAACACAGAAATTTTTACCTATTTCAGGTCAGATCCCCCTTCTTACCAGTTTCCCAGACATTAGAACACTTTAAGACCTGTCCAGCACACAGATTGTGTAACCCTTCCATTCCCTTGGGTTTAGAACATTACTTTTGTTCTTGAGCACAAGGTAAGCTTTTAGAAGAGGCAACATTAGAGGACTTCAGTTCTGTGTTGAAATTAAGTTTTCTGGGACTTAACAGCAAGGTTGCAGTGAGTTTGAACTACCTGGGGAAGGAGTTTGTACTGGCTGTTACGCCTCTGGCAGCTCATCCTCAGCTTGCTCCTGGAGGCATCCACAGGGCATTGAAAACGTCAAAGCAGATGCTGTGCCCTGGGGTGCTGCCAGGTCTGATCTTGATTTGATCTCTAGAGCTGCCTGGCCTGGCTGCTGTGGAGCTGAAATCTGCAGACTCCCCACTGTGTGTGCCCTGGGCTTGGCAGGGGTGGTGTTTTCATGGCCCAACTCACCCCTGTGAGAGACAATGGTGCTCATCCCGTTGATTGCATGAAGAGCTTCCCTTCCCTGGAGAGGCTACCTGCCAGGAAAAGAGACATTTCATGCCCTGCATTAGCTCTGTCTTAAATTAGTTAAAGTACAGCATCTGGTTAGCTTTAATGGTAAGAGCTGGGATTTTGCAGTGTCAGCTGTTTTCCACAGGGTTTGTGCTGGGACCACAAAACTCATAGGAGTTGTATGATGGGATGAGAGGTTAAAAGCCAGTGTAATAGCCACAAAATGCTCCAGCCTTACAAAGAAATGTCACTGCATCCTCCTTGGATACTTGTAATTAGTAATTCCTGATTTGCCCTGGCTCTTTGGAGGAGTCTGCTGGGAGGGCAAGGCTGTGAGCTGTGCTTGGCTGCCTGGTTAGGGCTGTTAAACCAGAGTGCTGTTTCTGACATTGTTCGTTTTTAGAACTGGGTGTCCATGTCTTGCTTTAACTGTTATCATTAGCAGTTTGCTGGGCTTCATTTTGGGGATGGGAGAGCACTTTGTGATCTCTGAAGCATTCAGAAGTGCAGCAATGTTTGGCAGTGACAATACGTAAACCAGAACAATAGTATTGCTTTCTAAGTGTATTTTTAAAACTATGTTTTCTCTTTAAAACTAATTTTTCTGAGCAACTCAACTGAGCATATGTATTATTGCTGACATTTTCTTAAAATCAAATCCAGTACATACAGGTTTTTTACTGTTGCTTTTAGAGAAGTAATTTCTTTTTCTTTTCCCCAGTAGACTGTGTTCATCCTGCTCTCATGACTTTTTTCCTGTTTAATTGCTTTAGTATTGCATTGAGTTCTGCTTTCACTTTTTAATTGGCAATCGTATCGTGTCCATGGTGGAAGAGAAGGAATTTCACTGTGGAATTGAAGGCAGAGATTTGGACCACTGTGCTTTCTCTTAATGAGGAATGTACTTAGCACTTCTCTTCAAAGTGTACCTATTACAAGTGGTGTCTGCTTAAGTGAAACCTATCAAATATATAATACACACTTAACGCTCTGTAAAGAATGATAAATTAGGGTATTGATAGCAACTAACCAAGACTTCATGCCATGGCACAGCCAAGGAGGAACCAGTGGTGCCAGTGTCACAGAAGATGTGGGCTGACATGGGTGGTAGGGATGTGGCCAGAGGAGCCTTTGCTTCTCTGGCTCTCGGGTGAGTGAGTGAGAAGGGTGAGTCCAAGGTGACTCCACCTTGACTGATGGACAGCCTCTGTGCCCTCTTCTGTGCTCCTGGGCTTTGCATGGCAAGCTAGGCAGCCTCACCTTAGTGCTGCAGTAAAATGGTATAATTGAGATTATTTCAGGGTTAGAAATTTCTTCTTCCCAGTGGGCTGAGATACCCCTGATACCCTTATATTCCTTATGAATGCTTAGTTGCAGCTTTCATGCATTTTTTTTCTGCTGGTTGCTCTGGGAGCTGGCTGCAGTAGAAACAGGACTCTGCAGTGTAGAGCTACCTGATACGGGACAGCAGAGCTGCTCAGACTTCTGGCCCTGGGTCCTGTTTAAACCACTCAGCCAATTTTGTTAGCGGATGAACACTTCAGCTCTGCTGAGTTAGTGTATAAATAGCTTTTGTTACAGCAGTACAGCCTCTATAAATGCTGTAATGTCTTGTCTGTGAGGGTTCCTGCACTTAACATTTTAGGGTTCTTACGGTATGGCACAGACTATTATTGATTACTTCTTATAGGTGCCTGTAGTTAACGTAAAACAGGAAAGTACAACTTGAGTTGTGGGCACTTATTTATAAATATCTTACAGCAGCCAGGAAGCCTTGTGAGGTGCAGTTTTGTGTCCCTTGGTGTGGGGCTGTGAACTCGGGTCATCCCAGCTCCTGTTCCAGGGGTTCAGAGCCAAACCCTCCAGCCCTGCCACCAGCAAGCACCGTGCACCTGGAGCTCACTGCCTGGGTAAGGAGGCGTGAAGGAACAGCAAAGCAAGTTGTACTTTTGCATAGTAACTACCAGTCTCATCCTGCCACCTGCCCAGGCATTGTGGCTTTGAGGTCACATTGATGCAAATACGCTGTGCTGAGTGCTGGGAGAGCATCTTTCCTGCTTCTTCACTCTTTTGAAATGCATGCCACATGGTCCTGGAATTCAGCTTAATCAGAGGCAGGAATGTTTGTACCAAGATTGGCTGATGTATTTATTTTACCCAGGATTAATTTATAAACTCTATCTCTACCTGGAGAAGTTTGATTAGCATTATAAATCTAACGTGCAATGGATACTGAAGGAACTTGAGCTTTAAAAAAAAGGAGATGGGAAATTAGAGAGAGAAATTGGACTTAAATTGCAAGGCTGCCTATGTTCCTGGAGGAGCTGAATAAGGTCATGTTTCCTGAAAAAATGTAGCCTATGTGGAATCTACTTGTTTTATTTATTACAGGTATTTAAAACATGCTTAACCCAGATCTGGACATGCCTTAATGATTTAGAGGTGATAGCAACAGTAGAATTTTGGTTTTAGTTGCAAAACTACACAATATTTATTCCTTAATGTGACCCATGGAAGTAAATATGTAAATCCCAACAGGCAGCTGTGATTGTGGTTTTCATTTTTTTGTGATGCACAAGATTTTGAGCCAGCACTAGGCCCTGACTGATGAAGCCATGCCCATGTGAGCGCACATCTATCCTGCATAGCCAGATGTCTTTCAGATCCTTGGTCAAGTTTCTTGTAGCCTCCCTGTGAACATTAGTAGAGCTGCTGCTTGCAGAGTTTATTTCTAGAAAGTCCATAACACTGGGATTTTCCTCCAAGGACTGGCAAATGGCTTAGGGGAAAGAAAAAAAGATCCTTTCCTGAAGAGTGGTGACCAGTATTGATGAAGTTTATTACTGAAATGGTTTTTAACTACAGACCTGTTTGAGGGCGGGAGATATTTCTATAGATTAAGGGGGGTTTTTTGTTTGTTTTATTCCCAGAGTGTTGCTTCTTGCAGTTGCCTCTAGGATTTGGGAGTCATTGGAGGAGTTCATGGTCTGATTTTTTTTTGTTGTGTTCGCTTTCCCAGCTGTTCCCCTCTAGGTGCTAAATGGGTCTTATAACCTAAATGGACACAGTTGCATGGATGAAAGAAAACAGCTAGAGAGAGAGGGGGAGGAAAAAGTGAGGAAATATTTCATGAGGCAGTTGAAGTGAATGATTCTGCTGATTGGTGAGGTGGCAGGCAGCCATCTGCTCAGCTCTGCATCCCTTCCAGCTGACCTTAGCTTTGTTCTTGGTGAGTTTCTCCCAGGGCCTGTCACTATGGAGAGGGAAGACATTCACCACAAACAGATTCACAGGAGGTCACTCCTTTGTCTCAGACCTTCTCTCTCTGTACCAGGTTGCTAAAGCCACCCTCGCATCATCTGTCCTTATCCCAGAGCAAACGTTAATGGCCCCACTGTGTCTGTGCTGCTGACGCAGGCAGAGGGTCCTTGAAAGTAAGGCAGTGACAGTGCAGAGCTGGCATTTTCCACTAGGTCTGTTAATTAATTAAGGTCGTATGTCCCAGCTATTAGTTTGGCCATTGCATTTCTCTATTAAGCAGACAGTGAAATGGCAGGGAAGGGAAGAGCAGTTCTCCCTTCCACAGAGCGCCACCATGACTCTGCAGTGATGGTCACAGGGTGCTATTGAGCTGCGGGTATGCCAGCCTGATGAAGCAGTATTTGCTGCTTCAGATAGGAAAATATGGGTTATGTGGCGAGGAATTCTGCATGCTGGAGTGTTTCCCTGTTTTTTCTAAGGGTCTGCTTCAGTGAAGGCTTGCTAGAGGGCGAGGTGTTACTAGCTAAGCTTGCTGAGTGCATGCTGGCAGAGCTGAGAAGCAGGCTTTAGTATTTTTAAATAAGCAATCATTGCCTCACTTAAAAAAAAAAATAATTCTTTTAATCAAGACTTATTGTTAATGTGGAGGACATTCCAGTGCAGAGTACGTCACCACTGCAATTGTCTAGACAGGTTACCAGTGTCCCTGTTAAGCAATCTCATTATTTATTTATAGTTATTTATTATAATAAATGTGATTGCCTGCAGTAAGACGCGAACTGCACCGAGTCATATTTCAGATCTCACAGCTGTGTTGGTTGAATTTTCAGAATAAATAAAATGTTCGCAGCTGCAAATAGAACAGCCTCTTACACTCTGGGGTTTCTCCAGTTGGTGCTGTTCCTGCTGAAGGTACAAGAGGAGGAGTTGCTCGGTTTTGGGGAGGAGGAGGTGGCATCCTTCAAGTCCCTGCACGCTGCCTGACCTTGGATGATGTCCTTGTGGGGTATAAGAGCTAGTGGAACTTGCTGTCATTGCTGACTTCAGCAGGGCTAGGATAGTAGCTCAGGTGCTGCATTTGAATGTTTTAAATGGAAAACGTCTAGTCTGTACAAGAAAATGGAGAATTTATGGACTTCGTGTGTGTTATCACAGGGGTCATGTTCTCTGCTGCAGGCGCATTGACTATGGTAGAGTTACTAGAGACTTGCCTCTCTCACTTGCTGTGGTGAAAATTTGATGTGTTTTTTTCCCCTGGAATTTTGTTGTGTGCCAGGAGCTTGCCAGGATCCCAACACCTCTGGTTTTTCGGGAGAAAGAAGAAGCTTGCAGGTATCTGACTTCTATCCAAAGGGAATTACTTCCTTTTTGACCATTTACCCAAAATCTGTAGTTCTCTGAGCTATCTAGCTGAGGAGGGGAAGTTGTTAGTGAAGCTGGAGATCAACTCAGGACAGAACTCACCAGAGGGAACAGTTTCCTTGCTCATCCTTTTTGATTGGTGTTCAGCATAGAAATGGTCCTTGCTCTTTCTCACTTTGGAGTCTCAGGTCTGCATCCTTCTGGGAGTGCTCTAGCTGCTGTCCTGGTTGTTAAACATCTGTCAGAAGCTTTCCAAAGTTCTGTATGAATTCCATTAAGTTTTGAGCATGTGCTACATATGCGTGTCCTCTTGGGTGTATTGTAATTACTTCAGCTCCTTGGCTCTAGGGACAAATATTTATCCTAAATGAGGTTTATCCATCACACCCATCTGTTTGGTGAGGTGAGGCCCAAGCCATATGCAGAAGATAACCTTGTATGCTCCCAAACAATGGTGGAAAGCTTTTCCAGTGATGTGTTTTTGGTGAGGTTGGTCTGATGGCAGCATCTGGTTAAAATAGTTGAGCTTGGCTAGATGTATGTTTTCTTTCCTATAGAACTTAATTTTATCAAAGTATGAAAGAACATAAAGTTTGGCATTTTATGAAATGACTTGAGGGAATTGAAGTTAGTTATTCCCTGTAGCATTTCATAAAATACACAAAGGCCAGAAGGAATGAATGATTCACGTCTCGACTGTCAGCTGTGGTGGAAAAATGAGGTGAAGCTGGATTCGTGATATAAAAATCTGTTCATCAGCACTGGAACTTGTCAAAACATAATTTCGTCTTGTTAATTTTAGTGAGTTATTGACTCAAAAGTAAATCATAAAGATTTGTAGAAGGAGAGCAAAACGGTGTTTTAGAGTGAGTGCTTATTTTTAGCTTGATTTTTTTTTTAAAGGAAGATTTCATAAAACTCCCCGCTCTTATAAAGTTAACATGTTCTTGCTCCAGTAATGCCTTCCTGATTGCAGATTTTGAGGTTTAATCATGCACCATCAAATTCTATTTTCAAATTTAGAGTTAAAACAGTCTTTCAGGCTTAAGTTAACATGCTCACTTTCATTTCAGTGCACATAGTGGCAGATAATTACTGTGTGTGCTGTATTTCTCTCATTAGTACGTTAGTGTTACAGCTTCTGCCAGACCACAAATAATTAAGGGTTACTTCAAGTATGACTTTAAAAAGAAAAAAACCAAAAAGTAGTTCTGAGGAATCCTACATAGTGAGGTAATGAGTGTCTGCAGCAGAGACCATGTAAATGACTTAATGTGCACAGATCAGCTGATAGTTAAACATAAAACCTGCTCAAGCTTGTTAGCTAATCTCATCCATGGAACTAACTGCCTATTCTTCATGGATGTTAACCCAGTCATACTAACTTTTTAAGGTAAAAAAAAACCCACAAAAGTGGTAAAACTACATTTGAAAAGGGACTAATAAATGAGCCTTCCTGCTGTAATTAAACAGACCATTGATTCAGTGGACCTGTGGACTGATTCAGACACTGCTGTTCACTGTGTGCAACTGGTTCTGTTCAACCACTGCTGTTGACAAGCCACATCCTAAGCAAAAGCTGCTGGGATGGGGACTTCAAAATTTCTACACCAGCATGTGCATCCAACAGATGGATTTGTAAGAGAGAGGAAGAAATAGGCTGGCTGTGGAGAGGATGTACATGGATGGAAGGAGTGCTTACAAAACTCCCTTGTATCATTGACTTAGATGAGTTTGTGTCTAGGAATAGATGCAAGTAATGCAGCATTTTAGGTCTGGAAATACCTCTAGGATCCCTGGATGAAAAAGACTGTATTGCTGTGAATTACTTACAAGTAGTTTTACTGGAGCCCTAATGAAATAACAAAACCTGAGTGGTTTGGACTGTTCTTGGGCAGTGCAGGTGTGCCATGACCATCCATCCTCCTCCTGTCTCCAGAAACATTGTATACTAGAAAATGCAAAATGGTCCAAAAAGTAGTGGGATATGTAAGCAGTGCTCATATTCAAAACTGGCTTGGCTGTCAGGGTCCCTCTGCAATGCAGATTTTTTTTCAAGTGGTATTTGCTTGTTTTTCTACTGCTAAAAATAAGTGACGTCCTGGGATCCAGCTGGTCTTCCCATTCTTTTGGAAGGTGCTTCAAGGTATGTGATGGTCTCACCTTCAAAATGACATCAGTTGATGTAGGTGAGCCCAGGACCACCAGGTCTGTTGGCAACATCAGCAGAGACCTAAAGGAACTGGAGGCTCCTGAACATACTCTTTTATTGAAAGTTCTTGTAGCAGAGCTACTTTCCAGGTGTTTTTCTTTAACTGTACGGAAGATCTTGCTATGGAAGAAAGCTCAGAGGATGGTTGTTTTGCTTGGCTTGTGGGTGGTATTGGTGGCTTGGAGGTGGGATTCAGCTCTTCCAGCAGAACTGGGAGATGACAGTTGGGAAAGGTGAGAAGGTTTTCCTTTATCTGAAGCTGAACAACTGGTTCAGTAGAAAAGCAGGAATGGAGGACTATATCAATGGAGATGCAGTTGAAATTGCTGGCTAGGAGAGGGATCTTTCTCCTCAACTCTCTAAGAGTGGATATGAGAAGGACAAGATTCCGTTTCAGAGGTCAAGAAATGTGCTATAATTGAGTTGAGCAATGAGCTGTCCCTGGGTGGAAGCTGCTACGTGGCTGGGTAGGGGAAGGCTGTTCTGTAAATCTTATGCAGAAAGACTCAGCAATCCTTAGGTTCAGGCTGGCTGTGAGGATCTCAAGTGATTTGTTAAAAGCATGTTTGGTGAGTGTAGAGATGAGGTGAAAATGGGGAAAACAGCTGGAGAGACAAGTGTGTCCAAGCCTGGGAGGCAAAAGTCTGTGGAGGATGCGGGCAACAAGCAGGCAGAGAGCAGGAAGGTGGGCAGAGGTGGGCTGGGGATCACAGTACATGGAGTCATCACTCTGGGTATAGTGCTGCTCCCCAGAGCTTTGTATCTCTGGTGACAGACGTGGAGAGCTAATGTGTTGTGTTGCCAAAACGAACAAAAATCCTAATAGTTTGCCATTGAGGGTGCAGGGTGCTTGTACAAAAAGCTAGAGGAAAGGCAAGCATTTAACAGTGAGGGTAGTTTGACCCACTGATGGTTTTCTGCTTGTTCCATCTCACTGGTTTGCTGGATTTTAGTAGGACTTTAATAAATGACGAAGATACTGTGATCAATTTACCTCGCAGCTATTTGGGAGCTGATTTGTGGTGTTGGTGCCTGCAGCTGGGGTGGGCAGGAGAGGGAGTCTTTAGCAGAGAGATGCTTCTTGGAAAACAGAATCAACCTCCCTGTCTGTAACTAGTTCTTCCTTCCTATGTCCTGCTTTCAACCTCTGATTAAATTTTGCTTATTTTAAAAAGGAGATTGCTTCTAAAAGAATTTGACAGTGTGTTAGTGAAACCATTTGGTGCTGGCTGTTTCTGCTTTATCCTTTAGCAGTGCTATTGAGACAGAGATCCTGTGATTTCCTGCCTCAGATTCTGTGTAGGATAGGAGTTGTAGAAGTAGGGGGAATTGTTAACTGCTTTCCTGTTAGCTTTTAACATTCATGCAATTGGTATTTAGCAGGATCTTCAATATATATAATCTGTCACAGAAATATTCTTGAATTGCAGGTGAAGAGCTTCAGTAATAATTTGGGGGGATGCATTTCTCCCTTCTGCTTTTGGGTTTGTGGGGGGAGGGAGCTTTTTCTTGTGTTGGGTTGGGTTGGGTTTGTTTTTTTCCCTTGGTGTTAAAATCAATATTGAGTGAGTGCTGCTTTGAAAAAAAAATTACATTCAGGTGTCCAGGACCAGTAACCAACAGACAGCAGTTGAAACAGTCCGAACATGGCCAGGCAGAGGAAGGGGATCATTCATCACCCTCACAGTTCGTTAGAGAGATAATGTTTGAGGAAATTAAAGTGTGGTGCAGAACTGCTCAGGGGTGCTTCTCCTGCACCGTGCATATGCTGATGCTTTATTTGCCATTATTCTGCTGTAATGTATGTTTGGCTGCTAGCAAGCACATGAAAACCTAATATCAGGCTCACACTGTGCCTCCTTTATTTATAAACAGCTTTTCTTTTGCTTTATGATAACGGAGCATGATACAGAGACATCTTGCCATAGACTGTGTCAGTATAAGGTGCCAAAAATGAAGAGGAAACATTTTATGTGATTAAACAACTGAGACGTTCTGACAGATGTTTGTCTGACAGAGTCTGCAGGAAAGGCAGCGACACTCAGATCTGGTTAGTGCTCCTGTGTGTGTTTGTGCCCCAAATTTAGGGGGAGGTGTTAACAGCTGACTGTATCACACAGGCTCCTGCAACCTCTTCCCGTGTGTTGTACAGTGGCTCTGAGTGTGCTTGGTGTGGGCTCTGTTCCTGGTGCAGAGCTACCTGCAAAGTCCTTCCTCATTCTAGCCCCAGCAGCTCTCCAGTCTTCTTTTTCTTAGCATCATCACATTTGTTTTCTGGCTTGTGACTCTGTTTCTTTCTTGTACTTCAGGAAGTCTGTACTGGTTGCAATGAAGGCTTTTGACACAGATCTTGCCAAAATAAAATCACACTGAAGGTACTGGTTCTCACCTCTTAACTGCAGCTGAATGTCCTTCCACTTTAATTCCCAACCAGATGCATATGCTTTAAGGCCAGTTGATGTTGGGGCTTTGACAGTTTTTGACTATTAAAATAGCTTTAATTTGAAGTTTGAATTCAAGGTAATACAGCTATGGCTTTGGAAAAATTGCTGTTGGTTATTTCATATTCTGATGTAGGTGGTAGAAAGGCCCTAAATATTTTGAAGCTGTATTTGGAGAAGTACTAAAAATTAATTCAGACCTGTCCAAGCTAGTCTGTTTGGCTTTTCTTTCCTCAGATTAATAGAGCAGGATGGATCTTTTTGTAATGCGTAATCAAGGTGGAAATTTGTTATGAGTCAGACTGCAAAGGTGTAATCCCCTTCAGGGATTATGGTACATTTTGCATATTGCCTCCAAATGGCTGTCCAAGGTTTCAATGGATGCTTTAACCCTGCTGCTGTCTATAGCACTTTGGAAAGCATTCACTGAAAACTGGATTTTATCAACAGCTTTGCAAAGACCTGAAGGAAGGCGGAGATGCTTGGGAGAGCAAGGAACATTATTGCCTGCGAAGACATTGTGATTCTGTCAACTGCGCTGATGAAAAAAGGACACCTTGTGTGCCAGAAGTACTTACAACTCATTTGGGGTTGAGTTCAACTCCAACAGCAAGTGCGTGTTTGCTTTTCAGGGCCGTCTCTCTGCTAGTAAAAAGGTGGTTGTGTTGGAGCAAACCAGTCATGTTTGCCATTAAATCTTGATTGGTTAACAAATGGTAATGTGTTACATTGTATCTGTTTAGTCTCATTTGCGTGGGGCGGAAGGTAGTGTGAAGACTTTATTTGTTGGTGCATGGCTAAGAGGATTAGATGTGGCTCTGCAAAGGTGGGGGCAGATGATGGGGAGCTGGGGTGGTGGAAGAGCATCTGCCATAGTACTGCTTATGCCATAAACACTTACTTAAAAGAAACTCTCTCTTTATCCTGCTGCATTTGGGTTGAAGGAAGCACATTTATTACCTTTGACTTGTTGTGGGGGTATGCTAAATAATTGCTTCATCCTACCAAAGGCAGTTGGTGAACAGGGTGGAGAGATAGCATAAAGGCTAAATAAGTGTAAATGGTTTAAGTGTTTCTAATTTATGGCACAGTGCTCACAGGGGAATAGGCTTAGTAAGACCTGCAGCATCTTTCCTACTGAATGAACGGATTAATGATGGCAATGTCTGCCGTGTTAGGGACGTGGTTGAGGTCACTCCTTGTCTTTGGCCGTAGGAAATACTTTGGCTGGAAAAGCCACCATCTCCTTGCGGCTGCTTTGGATTCTGCTTTTACAGTTGAGAGAGCAGACTCTTTTTCTGGGATAGTTTTGGAAAATATTTAATTAAGCGGCTCTAATGAGGGGCCATTATAACTGCAAATGGAATTATTGTTATCATGGTTTCAGCTGTTAACATTTTAAGGGCAGTTGTTCACAAACTGTTCGGTAATTAGGGCCCAATTCACTGTGGAAAAATTGTAGCTGGGCTGCTGCTGCAAGTGTAACATGGAAAGGAGTGTTTGAAAGGAAGTCATTGGCTTCAGGGTGTGCAGTGGACTCATGAACCCATTGCTTTTAAACACAACATGGTCTCCTGTAAGTGGAGGTTGCAAAGATTCAGATCCCAGAAGTGTGGGCTGCTGTGCCATGTGCACGATAGGTTTATTCACTCTCACAACTACTGCAAAATTGTCGTGGTCCTTTAATAGGTGTGCAGAGCCGAGTTTTGGGACAGAACTGTGGAAACTCATACTTGTGGTACAGCTGTTCTAATGATCACAGTCTGTGGCAGTTCTGCAAACTTAGTGGTATTGTGATATTAATGGCCAGGTGAGCCTTTGAGCCTCCTAGGAAATTAAACAGCGCTAGGAGGGGAAAAGCGCAAATTACCGCTCTGTTCTTGGTAAGACGCAGCACCTTACACAGCTTGATGCAAATTGTTTCTAGTTAAGGAATGTCTTAAAATGCAACTCTGCAGGGTTGCTGAGCTGTAGCTATAGTTAGAACTGCAACTATAGATAGCATTAAATTTATTTAAGTGCTTATGAAGTGAAGTTTGCCGTTTCCTCCGAGACTTATTTTAGAGCAAGTCTAGCAGAATTTTTGAGCAGCTTTGTGCACCTCATGTTCAAGCACGTTTGTACTGCTGAGGCTGGGCAAGAACACAGGGCTCTGTCAGTGTCTGGCTGAGCGGGTGCTTTGCTTCCTTAGTCTGGTTTGGGTTGGTCCTGCAGAAGCTGCATGGTTGTACCAGCCTTCCTGCTGGTCCTGGTCATGGCAGGGTGGCCAAGTGTGGCTGGAGCTCTGCTTCCACAGGGAACCGTGTCTGGTATTAAAATCACTTTGTGTCAGTCTCATGCTCATTCTTGTTTGCTTTCTGGATTAGAGGATGTTCTGCAACTCGTGATTGGTAAACCCTCTTTCTAAGCAGGAGAGGAAGAGCTTTAGTTCAGGAATAGGGTTTAGTGGCAGCACCAAGGAGCCCTGGGAAATGCTGTGTGCCACATCTAAGCCCTGACACTGTGAATTTTCTTGTATTTACTCCTCTTCAACTTAAGTAAATATCATCTCTCCTGAGAGCAGATGGATAACTTCCATTGGATCTGGGCAAGACTTTTTCCAGGTAGCAGTGGTTGATCATGGCAGAGGACATGGTAGAAAGCTATTAGTGCTCCAGAAGATGTGTTGTCAAATGGCTGTTGTGGTAGAGTGGGAGATGAGGATGTCCCTATCCACTGACTCTGTAGGAGCACATGACCTGTTGTTACAGGACGATGCCTTGAAAAGTGGGTGTAGGGGTTGGGGTCTAGGTGGGTTTCTGGGTGGGAGAGCTGGTTTTCTGGATGGCTCTGCTCTCCTGCAGAGCAGCTTTCCTGTTTTACACGTAGGAACCACAGATAAATGGGAATTCTCTTCGGTATCGTGTTGGAGCTCTGGGAGAAGCAGGCGCTGAAGTGTTATGTCATTTTGGTCTGGGAAATGATGTTTCTCCAAGAGAAGGGGAATATTGTCTCCTTCCATGAACAGCACCTCATGTGGAGAGAGTCAGAGATGCCCTGAGAGGCCTGTGGGCCAGCCAAGGACAGTGGTAGCCCCAGAAGATGTGCTTGGGTACACAGGGTGCTGGTGCTGCTTTGCTTTCTTGCAGGCTCATTCCTGGAGCTAAGGCAGAAGCATATCTAGCAGTGAACTGAAAACCCTGTTTGGGTTAACATTTCCCATCCAAGGAATACCCTAGGACTGAAATACCCTTGGGTCTATACCCTAGAGCTAAAATCTTGCTTTGCCTGCAGGAAAGGATCACGACAGGCACAGCCATCTCGTTTGAGAGCTCCTGCACTGCTGTGCTACAAGAAACAAGCAAAGATTTCCAGCTCTGGAGAAACTGATGCTTTTTTCCATTCCCATCCTAAGCAATCTGCTAGCAAAGGAATTTATGATAATGAAAATATTTTTTGTGCAAAGTGCAGTAGCATAGAGCAATAAAACCCGTAATTGCAGCGGGAATATTCCACGTTAAACCAAACTATCAATTATAGTTTGCACAGAGGTTTGCTAGACTAAAAAGGTGGTGCTTTCATGTGAAAAAATATTCATTATCTTCTTTCAAACACACCTTAATTGCCAACATCAAAATTATTAATTAAGCAATACATCTTGCAAAACTGGATTGGCTCACTCGGTGTGTGTGGAGTGTGGTAAGGAGGATATGGAGAGCATACAAGTCTCTGGATCCTTGCAAGGGAGGGCTGTCGTTGAAGTTTGTACTCAGAGTTGATTTTATGGCAAATGTAATTTTTTGGGGTGCAGTGTATTTAATTTGTCAGCAAAGCTGTAGCAGAAACAGTGATGAATTCTTCAGCTAGACCTTTTCCTAAGATTCCCTGTCTGACAAACCCTCCATTCCTGCAGCTGGCTCTGGGGGTGGCCAGGCTTCGTTCTGGGCATCACTGCTGCCAGATCTCCCTGTCCCTGGGGCATAGCCCCAGGTGCTCCAGGTGCCCCAAAATGTGATTTAGAAACATCCATAATAAATGTAGTTGAAGCAAAAAAAGGCAAGGAAAGAATCTTAGTTCTGTTTTGCTCATTTGTCCTCCTCCCAGATGTACCTTTGCTGCTGGCTTCCAGTTGCTTCCAGTGCCGTTCTGAAAAGCACAACTGCTTTGAAGAATAGAGGTATTCTACTTGAGACATTCCATATTTTCATGCTAGCAGAGGCCTTGGATAAAATTAAGTTTTAAGACTGCCGGTTGAGACCTGGAAATTTAATTTCTTTAGCTTCTGATAACTCAGTCCTTGCTCAAAAATGGCTTTTCTGTATAATGTGGTTGGTCAGCATCATATCTGATTAGTGCAAGAAGAATCTCAGACCTGTTCTGTTGTGTATCAGATGCTTGTTGTTACCTTCCTGTTTTCCTTCTTTGTTTTATCACTCAGGAACATCCCCAAATTAATGGTGAAAAGCCTTCGCACAGAATGGTCCTCATGGTTGCAGGTGAGACTTGAGAGTACAGCTGGATCTGTGGGAATCCAGCTTACACTGGGCCAAACAGACCTTTCCTCTCCAGGCACCTCAGTGCACCCTCCCTGGGCAGAAACTTCCCTCACTCTTTGTTGATGTGCTTAAAGCCCTTTCTGTGCTTGACCCTAATTTTGTTATATGTGTGAACTTGCCATGATAACAATGAATAAATTTTTTTCCTCTATCTATGATTTTAGAGAATGCTATTATTTTCTGTTTCCCGCTAGCTCCGGAGGAAACTATGCCTCTAAAGTATTTATCTCATCAATTTGCAAAGACATCTTTATTGCCCTTGGTGGATCATAAAGGCTGCTTTCCAAGGGGATGTTTACTGTAAAAGCTAATGAAGACATCATTGCTTTCCCTGGCATCTTGTAACTTGTTCTCCAGCAAGAGTGATTGACTTCTTCTTGTGGCTGTATCTTAGCTTCTAGGTGTGTGTTTTAATGATTTTTTTTCTCCTCAGGTTGTTAATGGTAGAGTTGGCAGATTGGACAAAGGCAGTGTTGTCTAAACTGGGAGGACTTGCAGCAGGCAGGGAGGATGTCTGGCTGCTGTCTTTGCTTTCCAGGTTTTCTTTGCATAAGAAAGCGCTATTGTGTGTATCGCTTAAAATTAGATACTTAATAATTTTTTCAAGATTTTTCTCTCCCACATCTCAGTGCAGACAGGGTGTTCCCAATTACACTTTTATGACTATAGATTTTGCACTTTGCACTCACAAGAGCATGGAAACATGATTAATGTGAAAAAATGTCAAACAGCTTTAATCACTGTTGATTTCTTATCGATTCCTGGCCTGCCTTTTCCCAAGAGCCGTTGTGCTTGCACTGGCCCGTCAACTTCCGTGCAGTGAATAAATTCTTACACCTTTCTTGGTGCCCTCTTGCCCTGTGTTTAAAAGAACTACTGAGAAGAGCCAGGGAACGGCTCCTCTGGGATTATTGGGTAGCTTTAGTCACAGTGGAGAGAAATAATAGGAGGGGAGGATAAGCATATTCTATTTGAAGCCGTTGCGTTGCTACCACATGCACTAAACTATGCACTCAAGACAAGTAGTTTTACATCTAATGTATATTTTCAGCCGAGGTGGCCTTTGTGAGACATAAGTGACATAAGGTGAACAAACTGCTTATTAAGGTAAGACAATGAAGGCCCAATTTTAAAAGGTTAAGATGTACTAGAAAGTATCAGAGCATCCTCCAAGTCATTAATGCTGTACAGAATGCACAGCATGTGGTATTTTGAAAGGCCACTGTAACCTTTTCAAGCATGAAGCATGCTAAAAGGAATCTATTTCCTCACTGCCTTGAAAAGGGAAATCAGTCTTAAAAAGCCTTAGTTTTTATTTGTTTAAAAAAAGAAACAAATTTGGTGCATAAAGAGAGAGGGAGGATCCTTAAAGCTAAGTGAGCAGTGAGCTGTCTGCAACAAGGGAGCAGCCCTGCAAATCTGTAAGTGATGTGAGATGTGGAACTTCATTTATTAAACATATTCTCATTGTTGTATTTCTTCCCCAAATTCTTACCTGTTTTAAACTTTGCACAAGCTTGGTTTTGGCTCTATTCAGAGCAGCAAAACGTTGTGGTTGCATGAATATATGTTGTGGGATTTCTGCATCTGTTTGCAGTGGGGACCAGAGGTGAGGAGGCTGCAGAGTGGAGCAGAAAGGGGCAACTTCACCCACCCTTTGTGTTGGCTATGTCCTGAGCTGCTCCAACATTCCAACATTCTAAAGCATTCCAACAGCAGTTAGTTCTGTTGCAGGGGTGGAGAGAAATACACAAGTCTTCAGGCAAAGAAGATCATTTACATTGTTCATTTACAAAGACATGAAAAGGGTTTGTGTATTCCATAAGGCTTGTCTGGTCCCTTGAGTTGGTGTGTTTGGTCTCTTCTAAAGGACAGCAGCTCCCTACAGAGACAGCCTTGCTGTCCTGTGCAGTCACACAGCAGCACCCCTGCCCCCACTCAGCAGGTCTCTGGGCTTCCAAGCCCAGCAGGTTCCCGTCTCGTTACCTGCCAGAGCTGAGAGTGGGAACAGCCCATTCATTCCAGCCCCAGGGATGCTGCAGCCATGTGCCCATCCACTAAGTGTCTTGGGGCAGCGGTAGTACTGAGCAGTGGGGAACCTGCTGCCCTACTTCAGATCTGTTGGGATGAGTTGGGCCAGACCACATTCAGAGTGCTGTGGAGCTCCAGTTTTACCTCCTCCTAGCATGGTGCAACTTGAGGACTCTTTTTTGGGGGGGCTGTTGCTCCCCAGCCTGCTTTGCATTTTAACAGAGAAGGTTGTGAAGAGTTAACAAGCCTCCTGAGACTTGAGGAAGCCCCCAGGTTGCCATTTGCTAAATCTTACTTACCTGTTAGACAGCCACACTGCATTGAAGCAGCTGGGCTTTGCAGCAGGCATCTTGTTTTTGTTGCTGAGAAGGTCTTCATGAAACAAATTAACCGGATGCAAGTTCTGACTTAAGCCCAGTGGGAAGTGGGAAGATAACAGACCATCTTGCCATAAGTTAAATATGAACTTTATGAAAGAACAATTTAAGTGCTACTTGTAGTCTGTCCTTGGCATCTGTTGGGTAAATGGCCTCTTCAGATATACACTAGAGCTCCAACTTTACTTGCGGTAGCTAAGCTCCTGATTGCAGGATGCTTTTTACTCCTGACTATTCAGCCTTTGACTCTTGCAGTGTCAGTGGAATTAAAGAGCATAAAGAGCAGGGCTTTACAGTCAGTGCTGCTGCTTTTGCTTGTGAATCCTGAAAGCTGCTCCGGAAGAGCAGAGGTTTTGTGTGTGGAGGGAAGAGATGAATTAAAATATTTTATCCCCTCCTGAACACAGAGAAAGAGAGTCCTTATGTTTAGATGATCTCATTCAGTGGGTGTCTGAAGGCTGAGTGATGTGCACTGTGCCAGAGTTTTCAGTACATGTGTCATGAGAGCGGGGCTATTTTGCTTTTCTGAGAGGATGGGAGAGATTTTGGTCTGTCTGGGATTTCTCCAAGTTTTGGGTTTGGTTTGCAGCCAGGCAGTTGTCATCCAGATCTCTCCTTTCATACATTACAGGTCTCATCCACCTCTAGTTCTCAGTTACCTGGAAACCAATGGCAATTTCAGTGTCCCTGCTTTGGGACTCTTGTGGTACTTTTCCCAGTGTGACACATTCAACAATCAGATCATAAAAGTGAAGTCTAGAACATGCAAGGAAGGGACAAAGCAGGGATCTTGGCAGCTCACCAGCCTTACTATCTTTCTTGGCTGAGGCTTGCAAGCATCAAGTTGCGCTCCTGTGTGGAGGAACAATGGTTTAATGTTCGATAGTGATCAGATCAGGAGGAGAGCAGAGCACCAGGCATCCGACAGGTTGTCAAACCTGTCACATCCCAGCCTTTTCTTCTCCTTGACAAGGTTAGCCACTGACTGACAAGGGTACACTTTACCAGGAAGGCAGCAGAGCCTTTAGGAGGAAGAAAAATGCTTTCAAAAATGAGTTTGACTGCTTTCCACATATCACAACATCTCTGCACAAAGCTGCATTCTCAGATGTGCCTTTGCAATGACTTTGAATCTTTTCCTTTCTCCACTTCGCTGTTACTGGAAAAACAAACACACACACAGAACCTTTCCACAGGCTGCAGGTGCCCATTGGAGCATGGAGCAGGATTGCAGGACCATAAACATCCCTTGTTGTGGCTTCTGGTGTGGGGTGGATATGTGCAGTCTGAGCAGTAGGTGCACGCAGCCATGAAAACACACGTCTGATGACACTGGTGTTACAGATAAGGCACGTTTGGAAAGGAGTGAACTTTTTGACTGAACTGGAAAGGTTTCTCTCTTGAGGCTTTACTCCCGTACCTACCCTTGCCTCTCTTCTGTTTTTCAGGATATTGAAAGAGCCACAGTCTGTCAATCTATTCACTTTCCACAGTGCTGTCTGCTGTGTTGGTAAAACAGTTCCAACTATTTTTTTTTTTACATATGCTTTTAACATTCACTCACCTCTAAGTGTCTGTGACTTTTGCAAGGCAGCTTGCCCTAGGATTTTGTGGTGCAGCCCAGTGTATGTTTGTGTTGCACACTTTCCCTGCTGTGTGCACATAAATGCATGTGCCTTCAATTCGCTTTTCCCAAACTGTGGCCAACCTCAGTCACATTAATATTAAAACTATAGGTTTGCAAAACCTTTGTGGAATCTGTATTTGCTGTAAGAGTGGAAGGATGTTTGTTAATCCTTTTCCCATGATGCACTTTATACTACCTTGGATCTGGTATAGTTTTCGCACTTTCAAATCAAAATCATAAAGATGATCGTCATAAGGCATAAAAAGTTAGCATGCTCTTATCTATTTTAATTTTGTTTGAATGATGCCATCTGCTTTTCTGAATATGGCGGGTAGCTGAAGCAGGAGAATGTACCAGTTGGGAACAACAGAAACAAAACAACGGTGTATTTTTTATGGCTGATGGATCATTATTTTATGTGCTGGTTAAGTGAGAAACCCATGCATCTCGGTAGGTCCTTTCTGCCAAGTTCATCCAACAGCTTTTCCAGGCTCTGAGCTCTAATTGCAGTCCTGCTTTTCTCAGAATACCAAATGCCAGGTAATTGCAGCCAGAAAGGGGCAGATATGTGAGTACTTTAGCAGGATAGGTTAGTTGCCCAAATTTCCCTTTTGGGAATAAGTCATGCTTGTACTCACTCTGTCAGTTCCTTGGGAGATTGAAGATTGCTCTCCTGCTTGTCTGCTGTGGGGAATGCCACTGGGATGTTACTTAACCCACGAGTGAGGATGCACTTGCTGTGATTTCAGCTGTGGGACACCTGTGGGTCAGTGGTTGGGATTAGGCCTGAACTGCAAGACTTTCAATCAACGTGGTTGTTCTTCTGCTGAAAGTGATTATTTTTCTACGGAAGTATTATGACAACAGAGTGGGTGTGTTATGTAGAAAGCTGCATGTTTGGAGTACTCACTGTTGTTTGCCATCAGATCCAGAAATAAACAAACTGTTTTTGCTAGCTGTTTTATTAGAAAGGCAAGAGGCATCTGCTTAGCTGCACGTTGGTGTGCAAGTTCGTTGTTTGATATCTGTCATGGTGTTGTAAGCATCTGTTGACAGGTGGGAAGAGCTCTTGGTGAGCAGGCTCATGGCTTTGTTGCCTTCCTGGGTACAGCTGCTGCCCCGGTTAGACTGACAGGTTAGGAGAAAACCACTACTTTGTGCTGTGCAGCAATCTGTTAGTATGGGTAGATCCAGGCTGACCCAAGCAACTAAGACGGACATTAAATGCCCTCGACTTGAGAATGAAGGGCTGAAGCTGACCTGCTGTCATGCTAATGCTGTGCCAGGAGCATGTTTTTAAAAGTGGTAATATATGGGAGTTGTTTCACTCAGTTTAGTTTCCATGTCATGTTACAGAGTCAGTTTAACTCTGGAAGCTGATACTCATCTAATGAAACTGGAATTAGTGTCCAGCCAAGTGAAATAACCTGCTCTGGAGAGTGAGAGGATATTGGGCTCTGTAAGGTATTTGCCATGGAGTAGCTTCTTTGTGGGGATAGAAAGCACAAATGTTTAAGTGAGTTTCATGGTGTCTTGGTACTTCTCAACTTTCTATTTTCTTGGTGACTAAATAAGCTAAAAGACTTCAGTAAGAAAAAGAAGTTCCTCTTTTGACAAAATGCTGTATATCTACTATATGTCTTCAGAATGTATGAAGACAGTCTTTGACCTGCACAAATATCAGAGGTCCATACAGTTGCTTTAAGGTCACTTGAATAACCCTGTAGAATAATATGCTGGCATTGCCTTTGACAGATTGCCTGGAGATTTGCTTGCTGAAGCCAGTCTTCAGAGCCACTGTGTCGTGGTAGTAAAGACTGTAATAAAATTGTTCAGTTCAAAACAGACCGTTCTTCATTTTGACTCGTAATCAATAACTGTCTGTGGCTGGTGTCGCCTCGGACTCTTGTCTCATGGGGATGTACAGTGGAGTCCCATATGCTAATCTGTGTCTATAAATAAAGATCCATCTCTGTGAAGACTCCTACATCCTTCTGGAGCTGGTGGAGAGCTAGGGAATGAGAGGGAAGCTCTTGTTGTTTAGAGCCTTATAGGCTTTGGTTAATTTGTATTCTGGATCTGCATTTTCCTGAAGAGAGACAGGATTTAGTACTTTTAGGTGGACAAGTGATATGTTTGCCATGTCTGTGGCAAATGGCTTTGCATTCCTTGTGCCTGAATAAAACAACAGCCATGGTGTTTCTGGCAAACATGCATAGGATGACGAGTTCTGGCCAGCCCCTCTTGAGTGTGGTGGAGTAACAGCACCTGGGGACTTGTCCCTACAACCCGGGAGGCTGAGTCGGTGGTGCTCAGTGCCATCTTTGGGTCAGCTCTTGATGGGAGCACAGGAATGTGTTTGGGGACAGCACAAACCTGCAACAGAGCTTCCTCAACCCCTCACCTTGACAGGACTGTGTGTCCCAGTGGCACCCCGCTGCGTTCTAGTGAGATGCTGGTTGGTGATAAGGATTTATTTAGGGATGTGGCTAAGTGCCACAGGAGTCTGACTGGTTCCACGTATCCCAGTTTAGCAATGTAGATGCCAGGAGGGAGCTGTGGGCAGAACATCCTGGTTGAAACGTGAGGCTCGTGTGGGATCTGCTGACTTACGACTTGCTTCTGCTCTGCTGGAGTTGTGGGATTTTTTTCAAAGATGCCTGCAAAGGCTTCTTTATATGGACGTCTAAGGGAAAGGCTGGTGGCGTGGTGGGAGGATATTGAGTTACTTTGGGCTGCAGGACACAGTGTCTGTGGAGCAGACGAGTCTCTATTTATACATGCAGCCGATGGTGGGTGTGCAAAAGCTCTCCGCCTCCTGCGTGAGCTGTTGTCTATGCTGGTAGGAAATAGCCAGATGGATACTGGGGAGGTCAGAGATGCTCTGCTGTCCCAAAGTGGGACTGTACATAATACCTGGTATATTTGCTGTCCTCTTGCTGACTCTTGCTGCAGCACGTGCAGGATGTGACTTAGATGAAGCAGAGTACTCACCTTGAGTGCCACCGTCCGATCAGAAAGGCATGGCTGCTGTGAACTGTAGGAAAAGGGTTGTATGACTGTGGTGTGGGGTTATTCCTGCAGCCCTGCTCCCTCGTGGGCTCAGAGGGGGCTGAGGCAAGAAGGGAAGCCACATGCCTCATGTGCTGGGGTGGGAGCAGAGTGGCCATGCATGCCTGAGCTCCAGAAGAGCGGGCAAGTGCGTTGGTGGCTGCTGCTGGATGATAATGAATATGAAACAGGAGCAGCAGAACATGGATCTAACTCAGTGTCTGCCTACGCTGTTTCAGACCATGGCTTAAAGAGCATTTCTCTCCGTCAGCTGAAGCTGCCTCTGCTTTGCTGCTTTCTTCATCACAGCTCTAGGTGAACCAGGCTGGGGAGTTAATGCAGAGTAAAAATAACTGAGCTGGAAGAGAGAGTGCAGCTATGGCACACCATACTACTGAGGGAAATGCTCGCCAAAATGTGCCCACAGAGTTGAAGCAAGAACATTGCATGTTTTGAGTCTTAGATGGCACGTGGAAACCAATCAAGAGCTCTTCTGGTTTTACACTCATTTTTTGTTGTTGGAATGTCTCTTCCTTTATATGAACTCTCTTTCACTGCAAGGGAAGCTTAGGATTGGTATATTGAGATATCCTGCCTCTGGACAGTTGTCTTACAATGTGGGGTGATGTTCCAAAATGTGCAGCTTTGGGATCTTTCTCCCTTTGGTTATTAAGCTTCCATGCTTAAATTGCATAGCTGGCAGTAAATGCTGCCAAAGTGTCATGTAGATGAAGCAGCTTCATAAGAGCTTTAGTGCCACAACCTTTCCCAACCCCTGCAATTACATTTTAATTCAATATTTCATTGGAGTTTTCAAATAATTCTAAATTAATAGGGAGCAGATTGCAGGGAGAAGAGCTGGCACCGTTCTCTGTTTGCTTACGGAGTCTTCTGCACTGCAGATACCCGGCCGATACACACAGCTGGGAAACCAGGTTTTCTCTGAGGACAGTTGAATGATTCCTGTTAGAGCCTATCCAGAGTTTAAATGCTGAAACAGCTCCTAGGCAGGGAGCTGCAATGAGGGATGTGTTACATATTGGGGGGGTAGGTGTAGGAGGGAAGACAGAGAGAGAAAAGCACAGTTTTGGTTCTGTCTTTAGTTTAAAGAGTGTTGTTAAAAAGCAGCAAAGCAGTTACAGGAAAGGTCCTCTGCTGTCATGCCTGGCTCTGAGCTTCTGAGTTTATGGATTGTGAGCAGGCATGCAGTGATGTCAGGGGGGGCTGTGTTATTTGGGATGCCTGTGGTGCTTCTGCCTTGGTAGTCACAAGGGCTGCAATCTGTTCTGCATCCGCAGGAATCTTTGCAAGTGCATCCATGGGGAGCTGTGGGCGCCTTCCCCTTGCCCTCATCACCATGCTTGTGGTTTTGTCCTGGCTCTGGCCATCTGTGACTTCTGCTGAGCCATGTCCTTGCCATGGGACCCAATTATCCTCCCCAATGGCAGGGCTGAAGAGTTTGCTGCCAGGTGCTGGCTGGGAGTGGAGCATGGCTTGAGGCTGGGTTGGCAGTTTCCCAGACAATCCTTGAGCAATGGGCATATAAAAGGATGGTTAAAATCCCCTGGATTCCTCCAGAGACAGGATTTCACCCCTTTTGCTTAAAAATGATAAGGCGAGCAAAGCACAGCACCAATAGTCTAGTGATGGGCAGGCTTGTGTAAGACTTCAGACTTGGACTTGATGGATTTAAACCACTGGATTTAGTCACAACAAATGAAGGCAACAGCCTTCATTTAAATAATTGACTTGAATCTTAGGTTTGCATTTATATTTATTTAAGTGATTCTCATGGGCTGGTAGCCATAAAATATACTGAGGAAGAGAGGCTGTGTTACATTGGATTTGGTGTTCCCTCTTTCTTATCCAGGAAAAACATCTAGTGTCCATGCATACATATTTTATAAGTTGCATAGATTTATATGTGTGTTTTAGGATTTGTAGCATTCTTGTTATACTAATTACTGTTGTTTTCCCTGTGATTTTGTCTCAAACTCTCTTTGAAAAGAAACTGGAATTCAATTACTGTGCACAAAAATAGCATTTGCATAGCTGTACTGAAATATAATTATTTAAAGCGTATCAGATGCATACAAGAAGTATTTTCTTTTCCACTAGGACTGTGCTTCTAATGAGCAAGGTTAGAATGTGAAAAATTTGGTCCGATGGCCTGTTTGTACCTTGCTTCTGAAGATCTGAGGATTAGTAGATCTCACTGTTTCTTCATAAGAGAACACTCTACTGAGCTTCCCACTTTGTCTAAATCCAGTTACTTATTCAATTGTGAGAGGATGAAGTTGTTTGAAAAGTCTGGGACTAGTGTGGGTCCTTCTTACAGAGTGGATCTGCTGAGCCCCTGCATGCAGAAGTCACCTTCTTTAATCCAGTTTGGTGGCTTGGCTTCTGTAAAACTTTGTCACCAAACCTACTTTCAAAAAGTTTTCTGTCCGAAATCTCATTTCTGGTAACAAATACCGAATACAAGTATTTGAAATCTTCATCTGGTAGTGAAAGAGTATTACAAAATGTATTTGTGATGTGGTTTGAGAATACTTTCTTATTCAAAAAAAAACACAGCTGTGCAGATTCCTGACACAAATTGTTGCTTCAGATTCTGATCTTGTTCTTGCAATGAGATTGGTTTCATGTGGGAGACCCACTGGAAAATTTGTTGCTCAGATGTAAGTGCAGGCTTTTAACCACTTGAAGTATTTCTAACAAATTCACTTTTCAGGCAGCTGAGGGAAAAACAAATTTCTGTCAATAAAAATCTTTGTTATCTTGGAAAGTCAGTTATGAATGGAGAAACCACAGCATCATCAAAATGTGTAAGACTAAATAAACTGTATTTTGAGTGTTTACTAAGGAAAAGATTGCAAGACAACAAACCAATGTTCTTTAAGACATAAGAGGTCTGACTGAGAGTGAAAAATGGGCCGTCTCAGGGCTGCTGTGGTTTCTGATACGGGAAGGAAATCCATTCACTTAATTCAAAAGGGAGAAAGTTACCTATAAGCAGTTTCATTAAGTTTTCACTATCAGTAGATTGGGGAAAAAAACCAATAGCTGTGTGACAGACTTCTTTGAGGTCAGAAATTTTGTATTTTTAGTGGTAATGAAAAGACTGTAGTTCTTTGTTGGAGTGGCTTGACATAAATTGGGCCAGACGTTGCCAATAGTATTTAAAAAATTGGTAATGCGATTAGTGATTTAATGCTGACTTTACATAGGAACATTGTTAATATTTAATCAAGTTAAACACACTTTGTGTCTGCGCTTTGCAAGCAGGGGTGGTGGGAAACCTTGCAAAGCTGCCATGGCATGTGCCAGCTCAGTGCAAGCTGGTCACAGCCTGCCCCAGGTCTGCACAGAGAAAGGGCTCCTCTGCCTCTTCAGAGCTGTCATGTCCTTGTCTGCCTACAATTTGAGCAGATTTGATCTTTGATTGCCTCCAACATTAAAGATGCTCCAAGGGATGATTATATCAGTCTGGCCCTTTGCATCTCTGCTCTGCCCTCTCAGGCCTTTTGGCTGCTCCTCCCTTGATGTTTTCTACCTCAGTGGTACCTTTCTGGTACCTTTACTTGCACTGAAGCACATCCACCCCTTTTTTTCCCCATTCACTCCACTTTTGAGGTCTTCCATCACTACTCAAGCCAGCAAGAGAAATATTTGGAGTCAATATTTTTCCAGCTTCCAAGTTAATTTTTTTTTTAAGTAATTCCCATTTATTAATGGATAGGAGCACTAAAACATACTGTTTACAGTTGTTAGCATTCCTGCTCTAAATCTGTTGTTACACTTGCTGAACAGGCAAGCACACTCAGAATTAGTATGTGGCTTAGCACGTGTCCATCTGCACGTATTTTTATATTGGGAATGACAAATGCCATGGCTCATGTTTACTATGAGCTGCTTATCTTGGATGGGCACCAAGCTGCATTTGCACGGGGGTTGGAATTTCATTAATACAGGAATGTGGGCTTTGTTTTGTTTTTTTTTTTAATGTATGAAAAGTCTTAGATTTGCTAGATGCATTAAAAAACTCCTATTTAATCATTATTTTCTCATTATTTACTAAGGAAAGGAATGATCATTGGGATCAGGGCAGTCACTGGAGTACTTTTCAAGAGATGTGGGTGCCAAGCCCTGTTTGTTAGACCTACATGAGGACTGACAAGTCTCCTCTGCAGCTGGTATCTGTGGGAGCTGGGTGGCTGACCCATTCTGGGGTGCATGAAAGAATCCACTGAGCTCCTGTTGATATTTTTCAGGTCTAGGAGAGCTGTTAGTGTTCCCAGGTTCATGCTGGATGCCCAGAGCTGCTGACTGTGGGCAGCAGTGCTGCAGAGCTCTTGTGTGTGATGACTTTTTATAGAATCATAGAATGATTTGGGTTGGAAAGGGTCTTGAAGATCATCTCTTTCCAACATCCTGCCCTGGGCAGGGACACCTTCTACTGGCCAGGTTGCTCATTGCCCCACCCAACCTAGCTGTGAACACTTTGAGGAAAGGGGCAACCATAGCTTCTCTTGGAAACCTGTTCCAGTGCCTCACAACATTCCGAGTAAAGATTTTTTCCCTCATAGCTCATCTTTTCCATAGCTATCTGGAAGGATGGAGATCGAGTCCCTCCAATGGTTTTCTTGGCATCTGCTACTTAAAATTCACATGCCTGCCAATTAGGTAACAGATTTTAAAACCTGACCTACCATTAGCAGATAAAAAGTGCCCTTTTTAGGAAAGGAGTCTGGTTTGATGGTGGGTATTTGCACTTTGACACAAAATGAAATTTAAAGTCTTTTCCTTCTGGAGCTGCTCTGGCTGTGGCCCTGGGGTAGCTGCTGTCTGAATGGATCCATCTTACATGGTGCAGAAAGGGTGGGTTTGAGGTCAAACCTCTCAGATGCTGGGGTGGATTTCCCTGGGATCCCTGTGCTCAGTGTGTTTGCATCCCATACACAACAGAATGCAGGTTAGAAGAAAGTCTGAGTGAAGCCTCAGATGCTTTAATATCCTACCTCTGACTGAAACAACCTCCCTGTGTGGGAGATAATAAACATTTCTTGTCTCCTGAGGGAAAACCATGCACAGACAGAGACAAGCACATATAAATAATTTACAAAGCTGTAATACACTGTAAATAACAAGCCTACTGAATAATGAATTAACCCAACTGCTGATTCATAGGTAAATATCTCTTGTAAAGCAGAATTTTTATAGATTTTTACAGCTTAGTTAATATCCCCTCGTATTTTATTAAGGCTGTTCAGGTGAAGTATTCTGGTAATAATATGTATATCTTTGGAAGTGAGACAGGGTGGTTGTAGGCTGCTGTGCTGGAGGCAGAGCCTTGCTGGGCCTGGGCACACTCTGGCTTTTGTTAGTCAGGCTTTTTTCCCCACTCAGGCAGGCAGCAGAGATTAAGCAGGAAGAATTTTGATGTGGCCAAAGAACTGGAGAGCTACAGGGAGGAAGGAGTCTCTGAGCATCTTTTCTTTTTTTTTTTTTTTTTTTTTCTCTCAAGCTTCTGGTAATAAATAATGCATTTGCTCTACTTTGACTGTGCTCTAGACGTGGTGAGATTTCTCCATACCTTCGAGGATGAGGAAACAGCAGAGCTGCTGGGCTGGGATTGCCACTTGCCGGCTGCCGAGTCCCTCCTCGAGCACCGCATCCTTCCCGTCCGTAACGACCGCGTGTCCTTATTCCCTCTCATCAGCTACTCAGAGAGAAACCAAACATGACATTTGCTTCCTCCATGCTGCTTCAGCCCCCTCTTGCCCCTCTTTCTCAGAAAAGCTGTAAGAAATAAAAGCAGTTGCTAAGCTACTGGATATGGAACATCGCAGCGTTTGGTTACGGTCCCGTATTAATGCGTCATTGTGAACACTGGGGAAGTGGGAAGGGCTCTCCCGTAGCTTGAGTTGTTTGTCAGTTAAAGTGTACTCCTAATGCAGATGATACTGATTGTGTCAGTTTAATATATGCCTGAAAGGGTGGGGGCATTTCTCCCTCCCTTTCCTCTTCCTCCTGTTTAATGTAGGCTAGTGGAAAAAAGGGGTTTTTTTACCTACTTTCTTTCACCTGTTTTGGGGGATGTAGCTTGTCAAATATGTTGCTGCTTTGTTTTATTTCCGATAGCTTAAATAATTGCTTTCATAAAAGATAACTAGATTTCTTTCATCTGGAAGTATGGAAGTTGTAAATTGCATTTTCTGTTAAACTTAAAATGTAGATGTCAACTCTGATTTTTCACTGGCAATGTACAATGCTGTCACTGAATGTATCTATGGCAAGGGAGCATCTTAAAGGTTGAAGGAGATACTTTATGAATGAAAATTATTCCAGAATGATACGTATGGAGTACCCACTGTGCTAATAGGATGGTTTTAGGGTATTGTTTTATAAAGAAGTGGACATTTTGCTTAATATGCAAGGCTTTCTTAGAGAAAAGTTCCACACCTATTTGACTCAAGAGGTGGGATATGCCAGCATGAAAGTATTTCCTCTCTTTAAATGCTGTCAGTCTTCAGTTCTGGCCTGTCTGGAGCACCTTGCCCTGTAGGAGGAGAGTAGATCCCAAGATACTCACTGCAGAAGAGGAAACTGCTGCCTCTTCTCTTCTAGGTAGCTCAGGATGGGGATTATACCCGACCTTAAACCTGTTTTTCATAAGTGTAGCTCTTGCATGTAGAGTTCCTTCATGTATGATGATAACAAGCAATTAGTGTCACTAGGCATATGTTTTGTTTAGGTTGCAGTGAAAGTAAATCTGAAATACCACAACATTTTGGGTTCCTTTTTCCTTTTCCTGTCAAAATCCTCCCCAAATCCTTGCCCCTGCCTGGCAGTGTGTTTCACTAAGGGAGCCCTGGGTTCAGGGTGCCATGTGGATGGCAGGGAAGCACAGTCACATCTCTCCATGCCTGAGGAGCAGGGAAATGCTAATTGGTCACACACCCCACTCTCCTCACACACCGCACTGCTCCGTGTGCCATCGGACTCCAATTAATTCAGAAAGTTGGTGCACGCACATCAATTCCCACGTTGCCCTTGTGACAGGAGTAAACTGCTGGATTTTTGCACTCAGAATGTCATTTTAAAAGTCTCACGGAATTACTGAGAGTTGGGCTCGAAAGGATGAGGGTGTATACTCAGGCTCGTGGCAAAGAGTAGATTTTTGTATGTGTGAATTTCAGTGTGGCTTGTTGAGGCTGCGTGGCACAGAAGTGGAAGCAATTTACATTGCAAAACGCTATTTTTTCTATTTTAAAGAATAACAGCCTAATTTGGAGGAAAGAAAAGTATGTGAAATTAGTTCTCTAACATTTGTAGCTTGTTAATACTTAAATTCTTCTTTATTGAGAGAATATAAAATGTTTCTGTAGGGCTCTGCTTTTTTTTGCCAATGAAGCATTTTCCTTTCTTTTTGCCCTTCTATGTAGACAGATTTCCTGGGGGCTGAGGAACACTTTCTATTGTAAGAAAAAAGGAAAGAATAACCACTAAGAAGACATCCAGATTGCTGGGAGGGAAATCTATAAGCAAAATACTATCTGGAGAAAGTCTTTCAAGATTTTTATATTTTAAACAAAATTCTAAATTAGGGATGTTTATAGTTTCAAATTAAGTTTTTATTTATAAAAAGTAATGTGTCAGGAGCTTGGCCAGGGTCTGATTTTTCGTCCTGCCAGGTGCCGTGCAAGCATCATGTTGTGATGCTTCCCAGGAGAAGGCTCTGGGACAGTTGCTGCAGAAGTGGGAAAATGGAAATTATAAAGACCAAGTCATTAGTGGAAATTCCTATTTAAAACCTTTGTCCTCACCACTCTGTATTTACTCATGATCTTCTATCTAAGCAAAAAATAGTTTTCCATTTTCCATGGAAACCACTGGACTGGAGCAATGTTTCCGTCATTATTTCTTTCTTGTAAAACCTTTGAGGCCTGTTGCCATTTTCCCCATGGGAATTTCGTGGTGATTCCCTCTGCAGGCTGGCTGCAGGTCAGGCTGAGACCTGAGCAAACCTGTGGGAACCAAGACCTGCTGGTGCTTCTGTCCAATCCAGGCTGCAGCACGGGAGGGTTCTTGTCTGTCCCACCACCCTTGCTTTTGTAAGGACTCAGATTTTGTGCTGCAGTGTGTGTGGGAAGTAATCTGTGAGTTTCATGTCTGAGGGGAGCAAAACTTGTTTTTTATGTAGTAAACAGCCTGAAGGACAGGTTACAACTCTGCTGGTTTCCCCCTCCCACAAGGTGCTGCTGAGCATCTCAAACAGCCATGTCTTTGGGCTTCAATTATGCAGCTGAAGTAAAAAAAGATGAATAGATTGGATCACAGGTTAGTTATTCTTTTTTTGCATCTTACCGTTGTCACCTTAAGCCTCTCTCAGTTAAGGAGACTTCTTTTGACTCCTGAATGTTCCATCCCTCCCAGAACCGCACTAGTCTGTTTCTGCACAGGTGACACCCCATGGGGAGCAGCTGTGACAGCTGTACCGCCAGCAGCAGGGCTGAGCTTCAGAGTTTCACACAAAGGAGAGCTCCTGCTGCCTGGAAAACTGATGGTGGGGAGTGAGAATATGATCAAAATCTGCAAAACCACGTGTGGCTTGGAGGGACCAGACGGGATCACTGGCTGCTGTCTCACTGTGCAAGGGCCGGCAGGCATCAACTTCAGACAGCCTATGGGAGGTGGATCCTCATGACTCCTACTGTGGGTACTACGGATTTGTATGAGCTCAAAGACTGAACAAAATCACCTTAGGATTCTGGACTAGAGGGATCTTTGGCCTACACAGGTATCACAGTCTTTATGTTTAAAGAAGCTTTACAGTTTTGCTGCTGAAATCAGCCATGCTCTTCCCTGAATTCTTCCTTGAGAGAGGCAAGCTGTACCTTTAGTGATGTGCAGCCTCCTGGACAAACCCAGGGATAACAAGACAGGCATTCGTGGTATTTCAGTGATATTTGTAGTTGTGGTAGGGTGTCTTTAAAGCTTGGTCTGTCCCCAGGGCATCCATCCCAAAAAGAATTTACTGAGTGCTTGATTCAAGCATGTTGTGCACAGTGCTTTCTGGCTGGAGTTCCAGTAGTTCTGTCCTGGAAAAGCTCATATCAAAGTCTTGTGGCAGCAGTAAAATAAGTTTAGAGACTTGCTGTGTCTTGAACTGGGTTGATGACAGAAGCCAGGCATTCATAACCTCCCACTCTGTCTCCCCTTCAGATGTTCTGGAGCTGAATGCCTTATAAGAAATATCTGTAATGACTGATACTGCTGCCAAATGAAAGGTTAAGAGACAACGAGAGACTGTCAGCTAAAGCTGTGAAGTGTTAGCAATTGAGAGGTGCTCTTGGGTGGGAAAGGCTGAGCATTGCCCATGAGTTATGGACAGGCTGTGTGGCATGTCAGGTGACCTCACAGAATCATTCAGCCCTATCTTCTGTGATTTTCTGCTGGAGGTTACTTCTGCTTTTAAGGGGAGGCTCTGCTCCCTATGTGATCTCAGTTCTGAACACACTTCTGTACTGCATACTCTTGCCCTCTCAAGGTGATAAACTAACAGAAGTTACCTGTCAAGGCCCTTGGGCTCCTGAAGCAAAGATGAAAGGGATGAATAAAGATGCACCTTTCTTTTTTCAGCTCCACATACTCTGAAGTCTCCACTCTGATACCAGTTCATCCAGTGTAAATGAGGAGCAGTTTCACATGCAGTTTGTTCTTGCTTCATGAAGAACTATGGGCTAGAAATGGTGTTACTGGGACTGATTGTAGGTGAGCACATATTGCAGAAGTCTCTTGGGAGTCCTTAGGAATTGGGCATGGGAGAACAAGCTGCTGTTGGGGTGGCCACGAATACAGGACAGGTGCAAATTGCTGGACTTGGAATCTCTTTTCCAAATGTGGCAAAAGTGAGAAATGAGTGAGAGTTTGGGTGAGAAATGCTTCTGTGGAAAACTGGATCTGGCACCTGGTATTGCGCTTTCCTGCCTTGTAGCTACCCTTGTTGATGAAGTCTTGTGTTTTGTGCTCTTCTTCCATTTGAGATCTTGAGGCATCGCCTGCCCATCTGAACCAAGGCAGAGGGACACCCTTCCTCTGCCTTGGGACCTACCACACCAGCCATCCACTGTCCAGGTGCAGCTTTTGACCTAATGCTGCCTCTTCCTCTGTGAAATGGAACAAGTGGTCTCCATTGTTTTGTTTGTGCTAAACAACGAGTTTTGATCTCTGTACTTGCGGCTTCCACTTAGACTCTTCACTAAGGTCTTAAAGGCAGATACTTTGAAAGTGTCTGAAATGTCAGAAATCAGTGGCATAAGGTCCTGCTGCTTTGAAACTCTTACCATTTGTCCTACAGAGGGGGTGCATGGGATGGAAGGGAAGAGAACATCTTTACATATTGCCCCCCCTTGTCTCTGACTCCAGAGCTCAATGACTGCTTTCTCTAGATCTTGGGATAATGAAGAACCATGTTGGGAAGCAGCCTGATGCACAGATGTGCTGATAGATGTGACAGTCCATAGGAACCCACTATACCAGCTTTCTGCATGGAGTTTGTTAATTTTAAATTTGTTTAATGACCTTAAATTGCAACTGACTTTAGAAGGATTAATGTGTTGTCTGGAGCCTCCTCAGCAGAGCTGTTTATCTGCAGGGAAGCAGATGCATCTTCATCTGCTAGCAAGGCTTTAGACCTGAAGCTGAATGCTTATGGGCAGTGTATTACTGTGGGGATGAGCTGCCCAGAAACACATTTTGGCTAGAAATTAAGGATGTCGAAATGTTCATTAGACCAAGCAGTTGTTCACAGCCTCCTGAGGAAGACAAATCCTGCTTATTTTCAGCATAGAGCTTGATTATTTCTTAGAGGCAGGGAGGAAGCCATGCAGCTGCCTGGGAGAGAGCTCAGTGTAAGGATGTTTCCAGGCTGGTGTCCCAGCCTTCCTACAGCACCCCACAGCAGAATAAGATTCTTGTTTCAAACCTTGTAGCCTTCTCTACCATCAGGCTTCTCATCCAGTGGGGTGAAAGCTGCCTGGGGATTTTTGATTATGGCACGGTGAGATGGCACATAGTGATACATCTTCTGGATGTTTCCCTGGAGAGGCACTTCATCCCCGTAGCCCTTTGTGCCCTGCTGTGCATTGTTAAGGTACCAGCATCCCACCTTGCTGGGCATGTTTGTGGTTGCAGAGGGAACAATGGAATAAGGATTTCACATGTACATGTCCACCTGCCTGTATGCTCTGTCTGCCAGTCTGAGGAGGTTACACTGACCCTTGTGTTTCCACTGTTCCTTTTGGATTGATCATTTCCTGTGGTGAGCCTGCCTCCTCTTCTGAGCTCATCAGGTGCTTCTGGCCTTGGATATGGCTTGCTGTTGTTGGAAAACACTCAGTTGTATGTGCAGGCCAAGTGCTGTGTCACCTTGTGTGAGTGTGGCATTGTTCCTGGTGACCTCGGTCAGAGCACTATGGGAACGTCTGCTAGAATATCTAGGATGAAGGAACGCTCTCTAGCCCCAGATTATTTTCCTGGAGATCTTTTTCTTTTTGGTAGTATATTGCTGTATTGCTTTTGAGTGAGGGCTCATCTTGCAGTGTTTCCTGCCTGAAACACCCCAGTCATGTATCATCCCTCTCTTTTTTGATATTACTGAGGACAGGTGTGGGAGGCAGCCCCATCCAAGGGCACTGCGGGGCTGTGGGTTCTGTTCTTGTCCCAAGGGGAGCAGGGGGATGCTTGGGATCCTCCTGCACCTCACAAACCCCACCAAACTTCCTCTTAAAAAATCCAGCAGTGGGTGCAAAAGGAAGCTAAGCCACTTGAATATACCAAAATGAGTCTGGTTTTCATTTTCATCATTTTTATAAGAGGTTGTAAGACTTTCAAAAATACTCTTTTTATGTTGTCCATGACTTTTTTCACTAATTTGACACTCTGGGATGTTGTTTTACATTTCATTTTAGTCTCTAATCACAGAAAATTATAGCTGGCCGCACATGCTGGCTTTGCATTCTTGCATCTTGTTTATGTTCATTTGTACTAAGGGATAGCACTCACTGTGTCTGCCCAATTTGTTTTTCTCTGCAGCAGCAGGAATTTCCAATACTCTGGAGCTTCATTACCATGTGCAGGAAACTAAATTCAAGGTTATCATATTTGAACTTTGTGACTTCTTGATGTACAATGTTGTATTTATGTATTTAAGGTTTATTAAATCTTTCAGAAAAGAAGCCCTTTAGAAGAAGTGCATGATGTGTAGCTTATTAAGAAAACTTAATTTTATTTTGAGATTTAAGAATCTTGAGTTATGAATGTCCCATATATTTCAGCCCTGAGATGTATGGAGGGGAGAGATGAGCTATTTGAGCCAGTGCCTTGATTTCTGATGTCTGTGAGCCAGCAAAAAAGCATGTTTCAGAGAAGGATGCATGCACAGATTTCTTGTAATGGTTCTCCTTGGTGTGTTTTTGAGGTCTTATTTTAATGTTAAGGTTTTACCACATGACCTTACAAAACCTCCTTTTACTGATGTCTAGAAGATAAGGAATTTTTTCCTTCACTTTGATTAGTAACCATTTAATGAGTCACTGCTGGTTGATTTTGGCTGTTGGTTTGTGTCTTTGTCTGAAAGATAGGTGTCTGCCAAGGAAGGCGGGAACCTCCCTTGGAACGGAAAATACGACCTCCTTCCCTCCGAATTATTATAACTTTGAAATTAAGGGGCTTTCAGGCACACGCGTGGGGTAAGGAACAATGGTTCTTTAGTAGTAGGAGGAAAACAGCAACAATGGTTACAACAAAGAGCAGAAAACCCAAAAGTCTCTTCCCAACCTTAAAGCCATTTCCCCTGCGGTGCAGTTCCAGGCACAGCCAGCAGGGGCGCTGCTGGCTCCCAGCTGGGCAGGTCCCTGCCATGATTCCCCCGTGCCTGCAGGGGGCGCTGTGGTGAAAGCGCGGAGGCGACGCAGTAATGGCCGCCAGGACGGCAGGGGCGGGCACACCTGGGGTGACAAAACCTTCCCAGCAGGAGCTGTGGGCGTTGGCCAGACATGGGGTGTTGCGTTAAAGTGTAGTGAAAAAGGCAGCGGCAGAAAATACCAGGGCTGAGCTGTGGCAGTCAGGTTTCTGCAAACCCTCCAGGAAGACACACCCTCAGGGAAGGGAAAGGGGCTCAGGGTCCTGGGTTTCTCCCGAGTCACCCAAGTAGATGGTGAGGGTCCTTTCCAGTGAGGTAGGGTGTTAATAACATCCCAGTTCTTATGAGCAAAGGCCTCACTCATGATGGGAGGAAACAGTAATAGGCTGGACTCTGCCATGGCAGCAAAGTGACTGTTCGCCTCTGACCCCAAGAGAGAGCTTGAAGCTGAGCCCAGCCCCTCACCCCCAGCCAAAATGTCAAAGTATCTCTGCCCTTCCCAAAAAAAGCCCCCAGCTAAAGAGCTGCAGCCAGCTGCCCCCCTTCACCCCACCTTGGCCACTTCTTTTGTCTCTCTTCAGTACTGGTCGTTATTATCTCTTTTGCAACAGATGGGAGTAAATTCCCTGAGAGAAAAAGAAAAATCCTAACCTCCAGCTGTGAGACTATTTCTTAATTCTGAGCACAACCTATGGTGGTCAGAGCAAAATCTCCAGGTATTTTCTAGGACTTGGACTTAACAGGAGCACCTTTGGTTTATATTTTAAAACCTTTTCTTGGATAAAAATCACCATGAGATGGGTTTCTGCTGTAATTACTTCTTTTCACAGGAGATGGTCCTTTGACACTAAATCCATCCTTTGCTCTAACTCACAGCGTTAAAGGTCATGTCCTTGCCAACATCTCCTAAAGCAGAAGAGCGTTTTTTGGATGTGCATGGTAAATATAATCCACATTATTTTTCAGTAGCAGCTGAAATTTTTTTTCTTCGCTTTTTCTTTTTTCTCCTTTTACAAAGGTGCCATTTAAAAAAGCTTGATGTTTGCCTTATTCCAGAAAAAATGCTGTTGGTGCGTGGACCCCTGGAGATGTTCCCATGGTTTGTGTTGTCTTGTTGGCCTTGGGTCATTCATTAGTGTGGGTGGATGAGGGAAGTGCCTGTGCACTGCGAGGCCTCTGTGACCCACCAAGGGAGCCTTTTTGGAAATCTGCTGGGTCCTGGAGTCACTGGAAGTAGGGTTTTCTGCCTCGCTGTGGTTTGAGAAGCACCTCTTGGCTGTGCTCCGCTGTCGTCCGCATTCAGAATAAACTCAGACGCTGCTCAAGAGAACTGTTGTACATCGATGTCTCCTTTTCTTGCTCATCGTCTAACAAATAAATAGCAACTTGAGCACTGAATAATGCTGCTTTCAAAAGAAGCCTTCATGCATCTTCCTCCTCTGTGGGGAAAATGCTGTTGAATGTTCTAATGAATGAGTTTATTTTGGTGCTGTGGAAAAGATGTGGGTGGTGGCTGCTGGGGGGTTTGTGCTGGTGTGAATGGCTGTCTTGTGAAGCCTGTTGAGACGGCGGCGCTGACGTCTGTGTGTCCCGACAGCAAGTGCACTACGGGCAGTGTTTGTGGAAATGCTTACACTGCCCTGCTGGATTGCCCCGGCTGGATGCACAAGCAGCTGGGAGGAGCTGGAGACAGATGGCCTAAGTACACAGAGGGATGAGCAGCGTGCTCAGACCCCAGGATGGGTTTTCAGACCCCAGTTTGGACATACAGTTCCGGTTGGAGCTGCTTGGATCAGGACAAGAACCGAGATTTTGTTTATCTTTGCAGCGTGCTGACGTTTCTCATTATTTTACAATGCAGCCACAATTATTTATTTGAAGTAGTTGTGCCCTACGTGTGCCACACCAGCCTCACCTCTGCATGTGGAAGCCTAAATGATTGCATGGTTTAGTGGTGGGCTTGGCAGTGCTGGATTCATGGTTGGACTCAATGAGCTAAGATGTCTTTTTCAGCCTTAGTAATTCTGTAGTTTCCCCTTTCCTTTCTTTTTCTGTGGCATGACCAGTTGTGCAGCCAGCAGAGGAGAGCCTGGTTGCTCCATGGTGTGGACCTGCTTCCTGTGTCCAGCCCAGGGCTGGGTTGGAGCCCAGGGAGCTCTTGCTGGTTCACATCCTTTCATGCCTGGCATGCAGCAGGTCCCGTGCTTGTGTTACCTTGTGCAGCTTCCCATCAGTTACAGAAACTCCCAGCTCTCTCCTCTGTAAAATCACCAGGCATTGATGAAGGATTAGTGAAGGATTTTAATTTAGCACAAATAATTGGATTAAGCTGGAATTTGCTTCCCGTTAGTTTTAGATCAGCCAATACAAACAGTTGGAGCTTGGTTTTGCACAAGCACAGCAGGCCACAGTGCCACATGAAGCTGATCAGGGCTGCCAGCCACTGCTGATCCATCAGCTATTGTTTTCCTGATTTGTGTGTGTAACCACCACATGATGGGTGGTTAGAGATGACAGCCTGTTGCAGCCATTTATAAAATCGAGACAAATGATATATTCAAATTAGATACATTTTATAAACCAGTTAAACCAGATAAACTAATTAAAACAGTTGAAGCCCTGTCAACATGTGAGTACAGATTTGTGATGTCAAAACTCATTATGTGATTCACATAAGAATGCTCATGTTTTTAAAAAGCATAACCCAGAATGTGCAGTCACTCACCCAGTCAGGTGAGGGCTTTCAACCTTGGAAGAGTTATTTTAGGTTGTGTTCCAACCCCAGAGGAGAGTCGCCATCAGCAGACCAGCTCCACTGACCCTCCAGCAGGGCTCCATCTGTACCCAGCTGGGTCTTCTCTGACTCCACATGAGGTCAAATTAATCCTCACTGGCTGGGCTCTGACCTTCTGCCTCAGCATAGCCACCACACAGAGATCCTGGGGGACTGGTCAGCATTCCATGCCTGAAGCCAGCTGTGGCGTGGCTGAGGCCAGTCTCAGGTCACATCCCTGCCAGAACACATGGACCTGCCACACAACCATGTTGTTCCTTGAGATGTACAGCCTGTAGGTACTCGTTCAATCCATACTAATCACCAATCACACTGTATCAGTCTCTTGTTAAAGTTCTGTGATGCTTTCATGTCTGTAGATTTCAACAACAAAGAAGTTCTGTGTGTGTTTCTGGCATTAAGGACGTCGTCAAAAACCTGCTGATGGAGGGGCTGCAAGGAGAGCAGGAGAAATGCTGGATGCAAAGTGCTCAACCTGCTATGTCTCAGGATGACAGAAACAGGAAGGCATTCCTCTGCTGTGGGAGCACAGTTATCACCCCCAGACTGTACCAAACAGAAGAAGACAGACTTGTTTTACAGCCCAGGAGACACAGTGCATTCATTAGTGGTCTGTTCATGGCTATCTCATCTCTTTGCTGGAATCTTTCTTCTTCTACAACTTAGCTTAAATCTCCATGAAAGAAGATTTTTTTTGTAGTACCAGCAGCCTGCTAATTTTTTCCAAGTAGCTTCAAAGCAATGCGTTAAACAGTCTTATTTGCAGTCAGCATTTGTCCTGGGGATGAATTTTACAATAGGTGCTTTGTAAAACTGTTTAGCATGTGGTAGATCTTAGTTTTTTTATCTCTTTCTTATGCACCGCTTCATTAGATTTTTTTCTTTTATCATTTCTGTTTAAGGGTTTGTGAACTGATCCCTTTATTTTTGGAAGAGAATACCAAATAAACAGTGATTAGCATGAAATATGACTCATGGCTTCCTAAAGGATATGCTTTAGAACTGGTAAACAGTTGTAATTGCTGTTAGATGAAAGTAGCAAATTGAATACATTCTCGTAATAATTATAAAGAGATAGATAGACTATTCATTCCCCCAAATCTAATTGGGATTAGTATAGTGTTCTGTTTTCCTAGTAGAGGATGATCTGTGTGAAAGTTAAATGTAGTTTTAAATGCATTCATAAAAGCTGAGTTTAAGCAAGTGGAAGAAACCTACTTCTACACAGAGGCCAAAGAAGTAACTATAGCATGGCCTTTTTCTGAGGAGAAAGAACTGAATATAATATTATATGGGCTGGAGATCATCTCACCTAGAGTGGTGTTACATATATGCTGGGATTGGTGCCAAGCTAGGAAGGATTTGTTTGCAGGAGACCCTAAGCATGAACCTTTGAAAAATCCTGAAATCTATTCTGTTTCTGCCAGTCACATCTGAGAAAGGTTAGGAGTAGGGTGTTTTTCCAGTGTCACTAATTTAAATCAGAAATCATAAAAGAAATAATACTGACTAATTCATTACAGCAGACTCTATACTTCTCTTGATGCAGCTACATAGTATTTTACACATCATTGGTTCCTCCGAATCCAGTTAAATCTCAGGGAAGAACCTAGGATATCTGTATGCTCTGGGCATTCAGCAGCAGCTCTGTGCAGTGTGTGGAGGTCTGTCAAAGAGATCTACCAAGGAGAGGTGTCAGGTCTGTTCTCACTTTTCCTTTGGCTCAGACTGGCTTACGGCTTTCCAGACATGAGTCTCTGCTGGAGCTGTCAGGTGTGCCTTCACTGGCCTGTGCACTAAGCCCCGGGATGCTCCAGAGGGATGGCCTCCAGCATCCCGACCCTGACGGGCCTGTTGTGTAGCGTTCACCTGAAGTGACAGCCAGGAGGAGGAGGAGGAGGGTCTCTGCCAGCGTGTTGTCCCCCCCGTGCCAGTGTGACATCCTGCCACACACGTGTTCCAGTAAGCCTGGAGGTGGGCAGGAAGGGGCACGGGAGTGTTTGCAGGGAGATTTTCCTGCCCTTTCCCGTTGTTAAGTGACTGAAATTGCTTTCCAGCTGCAGGTGGATTTGGGTTCCCTGAGGCTGCCCAGCAGTAAATCACTGTGTCAGAGCCATGCAGGCAGCATTGATGTGATCAATACTGGGTGTTTCATCAAACAGCACAGGTGGGGAATGGACAGGACAGTGGGGTTCTTCCCTAAGATGCACAGTTTGGGATGTCACCCATGGGGAGAAATGGCACATGTGCCTGTGGATTGCTGCCTTTTCCTAGTGCTGCCAGCGCCCAACTTATTGCTTTACCATGCAAACAGCAGCCAGAGGCTCTGCAGTCTGCTTCTCAACAAGGAAATTATTTTAAAAGAGCCTGTTTTGTAGCTAAACTTAGTACCCTTGGATGCTATCCAAAACTCTGCAGCAATAACGCAGCAAATACAACTTGTTTTAAAATACATTGAATATGCAGGTTGGCTCACAGTAGCTAAGCCCTTGTAGACAAAGAATAGGTGAAAAACACTAACTTGCATTATGTGCATATATGGGATGGTTAATCATTTGCAAATAAACATCTGCATGGGGAAAAAATAATAAAACAAACCGTCAAATTGCAATGTTACAGGAATGTGTTCTTGGCAAGAGCTCTTTTGCTTCTAAACTGAAGTTCTTACTCAAATCTGAGCTGTAAAATATAGGAAAGGAAAAAGAAATGATAAGCCTGTTTTAGTTAAACAAAAGCAATGCATTCAGCATTTGCTAGAGGCATATTTTGAAGAGAAACTCAGGCTGAAACTAGCACAGGAATCCTAATTAGCGTGTTTTCCTAACAATAGCATCGTCTTTCCAAATGAAAAGGGGTGTACAAGTGAGTAATTTTTAGCAGAGTGATGGTTTGGTTTTGAGGCACAATCTGATGAATCTGCACTTAGAGCATTCCCAGAAGCCTGTCCTGATGCGATTCTTCCAGATTTTGCCTTCTTAAGTGCATGTATGAACACTGATTCACCTGAGTGTTCAAAAATAACAACATAACAGCCGTCAGGCTCGGACTGATAGCAGGGAGATGATTCAGATTTTTGAAGGTTATTTGTATCAAGGCACATATTAAAAAAGAAAAAAAAGACCTCATAGCTATTAGTAATTTTTGTATGTGGCTATTAATAGAGATTTTAGTGTATGTTTCCCTAAAAATACCACCAACAACCTCCAGAGAAACAACTCTCCAGCCCAGCTCAGTTAGATGGGTTTGAATGCAGTCTTTTCAACTGATTTAAGCAAACAACATGCAGATTTGCTGTACCATTTTTATGGTACTGAGGTGAGGTAGTGCTTTTTAATTAAACAGTGATTTGAGGGGAAAATGGCTATTTCTAGGCCAGCTCATTCACGTAAATGTGAATGTCTTATGCAGATGTAGGAATGTCTTATTTTCAATTTCTGCTATGTGTTATGTTTGTTGGTATTTGTAGCTTTATAAACATTTGCTGAGAGCTTATGGGTCAGGATCAGAAGTTGGTCAGCAAAGGGATACAAGCAGTAGGTAGAGGTTGAAAAGGAGGAGGTGGATGAAACTTGCTTTAATAATTGGATGACTCCTAGCTTCAGTCTGAACTCAGGGTGGGGATTAGGACCACCTCAATGCCAGCTGGACTGTAATCTTCTGCAGCATCCTCGTAGCCAGGCTTGGGAGACTGCAAGATGGGGAGGCAGGGAAATGGCTGGATTATAATATGTAAAGGAGAGTTCTCAAAGGTTCTATTTCAGGTGGGATTCCTTTGGGGTGGATAGAGCGACCAGTGCTATTTAGCAACTCCATGGTTATAGAGATGATGGAGGCAGGGTATGGTCTTTTCCTTTCATACTGGAGATCCACTTGCTTTAATTGCCTTCTCAGTCTAGTTAACAGGTGCAGAAAGGATATTTTCTAGTTTGTTGGTTTGAGGTTGAGAAGTTGCTTAGGAGCTGGGGAAAAAGAGAGTTTTGGAAGTGACAGTGATAAATATTCCTCTCAGACCCTTCTTCCATCCTTGTAGTAATGAAAATGAGCAGCAGCCCTGACCCAGGCTCTGTCACCCAGGAGGAGCAGGGTTCCATCTTCAGTATGGAAGTATGTACATTGACTTCTGGAGCAGTCAGAGTGAGCAGCTCCTAATAAACTCCTATCTTGAGCTGCAGCTGATTCCAGTAGGAAATGCACCTCTGTCTGCATTTAGAAATGCTGAGCTAAATTTTGGAAATCTGGTCTGTTGCAACTGGAGACGAACCTGTCAGCTTTGCTTTACCTACATTTATATACCTTTCATTGAGGCAATTTGAAATGCAGGTATGTTGTTAAGAGACTGACAAAGCACAAATGGCAATCTTCAGATTCAGCCTGTTAAAGGATTCAGAATCTGTCCACTGTATTAACAGTTTTCCCGACAGAAGCCAGTGTCTCTGTGGGTTCTTTGAGGTGATGTAGGCTGGGCTAGCTGCTATTTTATTTTGGTTTGCACCTGTGGTCACATTGTGACAAGAGCATAGTTACCTGATGGTCATGAGTAATATCTCTTCTTCTTTTTCCAAGGCCAGTTTTCTGGGGCAAGAAGATTGCTGGTGGTAGAGCCAGGGTTTGTGAAAGGTGCCTGGCAGTGGGTGCTGCCTTAGAGAGCCTGGGGTGGAGGGAGGGGTGTGCTCTCCAGGAGCATGAGGACAAACACAGCATTTTATACTGGAGTGAGGAGTGAAAAGCTCATTCCCAGCAGTGAATCTTGTAGTGAAGTCGAAGTGCCTGGCAGAACCTCTGTGTTTGGTGTGGTGTTGAGGTTTTTAACAGTCAAACAATAAAATGTAATATTTCAAGGGAGTGGGAGGGGATTGATTTTTATTCCTTCAGAATGTTTTCTTGGCTGCTGTTCCAAGACATTGGAGTTTTGTGGGTTCTTTAGGACTGTCTGACCTGAATGAGTTTTGCTTCCTGTAGGAATGATGACAGGAGGAGGAGTTCAGGCAAGGTGGGTTTAAAGTGAAGGTGCCTTGCTGAAGCTTATGCAAGTGCTCAATTATGACCTGAGTTTCCAACATTTGTTCAAGACCTCAGAGAAATTTGCAAAAGTGCTCAGATAAGTCCTTTCATGTTTTAGTTGAAGTCTGACTTCTCTATCAATATGTTTCAATGTGGGCAGGCAATCACTGAGGCAGAAGGGAGGCAGAAGTAGGTTCACTACCTACTAACTGGTGATACTTGCAAAATAGGAACCTCATTTTGCACGTTCAGCTTTGCTCTGGGCTTGGCTTCTGCTTTTCTGACACAGCTTTTCTGTGTCCAGAAAGAACTTGCAGCAGTGCTTTCATGTTAAAATTTCTGGTTTAGACAAAAACCAGTTCTCTTGCTTGGAAGTCAGGGTTTTGCTCCCTCTGGGGAAGCCTGTTATCTGGTTACAAGCTAGTACATGATGGAGGCATGCTGGAGAGTGGTAGTACACTAAATGCTGCAGCTGTAATTGAACCACACCAAGCATCACCTGCTCTTAAGTTATTAATGAGTTTGAACTATTTATAAGCAAGGAACAGTGTGAAAAGAGAGGACTTGTTTGTCCCTGAAAGAAAGTCCTATTAAGATCTAGGAGCACATGCATTTATGTTGTATATTCTGATAATGCAAAGTCTAGAAGGGGTGGCTCCATGGGTCTGGCACTCAAGTGTCTGGATAAGGAAACTGGCACCAGAGGAGCCCAGCATCCATCATCATCTGAGCATTCTTGGCTTCTCCTCACTCCTCAGGAGGACACGCTGCCTTTAACCATTTCATGGAATGTTAAAATGGCTCCAGGTAGTTGCCACGCTTGGGTGATTGGGTGCTTGGATTGAGGTGTCCACCACTGCCAGAAATATTGCTCTGCTCAGCTGACCCTGACTTACAGCGGCTTGGGGAGCATCTCCAGAATGGCACAGGATAGGTCATGGTACTTTGTATCTCATGGTCTGGAGGAACAGGCAAGGAGGCATTTTGTCCTCTCCATTTCAAGAACTTGCTGCAGACTGCCTTATGACATTTGGTCAAGTGAAAAACTCCTGGGTAATAGTACAGGTAGGTTTTGGTTTCCAAACAAGAAAATAAGAGGGTGAAAAACAATGGTACGGATCAGACTTTGGGGGGGAATAGACTGCTGTTGGTGTTCTCAAATGTGGTTTGATCTCAAAGAAAAACAGGTCTTCACTTCATCATTTTAAACCAATTTCATGCTTCGGCAGTTCTACCCAGTCCTGTCATCTCAGCACCATGGGTTGCAAATGGGACCCGTGCAGCTTGCAGGAGCTGAAGCATTGCTGCGACACCCTTCCTGCGCTCAGCCCTGTGGATTATATGGAGCTAGAAAGGCCAAAAAAAGTTTCTTTTGATGTCCACAAAATTGAGACCTTAAATTGGGCTGTTTAAAAGATTGCAAGATCTTATAAATCATGTATTGGAGCAAAAATAGCGACTGCTTGTCTGACTTCAGGGATTTAACTGTGAGGCTGTGACCTCTAGAGGCTAAGAATAAGCAAACAGCTTTCCATCACTTCCTGCTCCAGCAGAGATGTGTTCCTGTGGTGTCACATTTTTGTAGCATCTCATGAGCTCTTGTTTCACATGGTGATTCCTCTAACTTTGGAAATGTAATTATAGTGCACCGTAAATTTTTTACTTTTGGCAAGATTATTAGAGATGACCATTCTGTTTGCAGAGCTCATTTTTATAGCTGTTCTTAAACTAATACCTTAAATTGGTAATGGACATCTAGACTTGGTAATACTTGTGCCTAAAGTTCCACGTGGATTTCTTTTGCACATGCATATTTAAGTGCATGTTACATTAGACTTAACTTTAAGTAAGCTCTGCTGCTGCACTGGGGCCATTTCTGGGCTGTGATAGGCAGCCACAATTTGTTGTCATTGGCATTGCACACCAGGGAAGGAGGGAATAGCTGCTCTAGCTGAAATCACTGTGTCCATTGTGGCTTAGCTTACAAGCTCAGATGGAGTCACAGATGGTGCTGCTGATATGGCCATGGGTCTTATTGCAAACTGAGTTCTGGGGATGGAGCCTTGTACACCCTAAATAACCAGCAAATGGTCTTGATTCCTGTCTGTGGTGTTTGCAGCACAACATTGTGGGGTTTCTTTGGTGTGTAATTTAATGTCTGAAGCTTTCAGTTGCTTTCTGTTTTCAAGGTGTTAATGGGACAGTCCCCATGCTTGCCCAGCAGTAAACAGAGAGTTGCTAAATGGGATCAGATCCATGGTGGCTCAGAGGAACAGAGCCATAGAAGTTCTGTGCAGGCAGACCATAACCTAGACCCAGGAGATAAGTTACTTGCCGAAATCACAGTCTTTGTTCCAAAGAATATTGGATTTTGTGGCAAGCCCAGAGATCCTGGTGATGTCCAGAGGTGGCAAATCCCTCTCTCAGACCTGTGGACATCCTTGCCTCCCCACTGCCTGCAGCATTGAGTTCTGCTATAACCTTGCATGCTGGTGTGTTGGGAGGAGAAATAAAGTTGTTGTGGGTTTTTTTGTCGTTGTTTTTTTTGGGGTTTTTTTTTTTACTATTTAATAAAAGTATGTTGTAATTTCTGGGCTGTTGTTGCTCCTAGCTGACCTCATTGCTGCCATCACTCGAGGTGCTGCAGACTGAGCTGGATGCCTGTGAATGTGCCTTGAGGCTCCCCTTTCAGTCTGCTCTCTTTGCAAGGGGGAAGGTGGTAGAAAGAGGAAATATCTGCATTTAAGAGTAGGGGCTCCATTTTCAGTTGCTCTTTTGATGAATTCCGTGTATGCAGCCCCTTCTCCTTTCCTGGAGAAGGACTTTCTCCTCTTCAAGGCTGTCTGAGGTTCATAAGGAACTCATTGTTCAGGAGATTATGCCTTTGGGGTGACATGGTGCAAGAGGCAGTACTTTGGTGACAGTGCATATATTTTTCTTGAAACAAAGACTTTCCTTGCATAAATAGGGCTGTGCTTGCCCTGTTGCTTTATGAGACACACATTCTAGCAGGTGGCTGTGCTCTGTTGTTTGGTAATTGTCTAAAAGCAGTCGTTGATTTGGTGTTCATTTTTCTTCTGTTCTCTTGATTTATGCTTGTGAACCTTTCTACTGTCTGGGTTTCCTTCTTGGTTTTGGGTTTTTTTTGTTAATGATTTTATCCTTTTGTTCTCAGTCTATTTTAAGGCTTAAATTGTTCAATGTGCCATGACAGGAGTTTCAAACCACGTCACAGAAGGTCACTGTTTTCTTGACTCCCTTAGTCCAAATACAGAGCAGGATCTTTCAGTTCCCTCTGCAGTCATGCTGGCCCCCAGCACACCTGGAGTGAAGGTCTGCTCCCTGGTGGGCAGGTGAGCAGAGTATTTCAAAGCAAGGATCTGTCTTGCAGTTCGCAGAGAGTCACACAGATATCACAGAGGATTTTGGAATAAATGGAATTATGGACTAAATAGGTTTATAAGAACTGGAAAGCCATAATGAATATCCAAATAGCTTTGTAATATGGTGTTGCCATAGAAACAGAGTTTGTACAGCACCTCATCATCAGAATTGTGCCAATACTGTCTCCTACTTCACCCAGTTGTAGAGCTGTTTTAAGCAGCTGAGAGCCCTTGGCTTGCAGTATCATGGGGGTTTTCCAAGCAAGTTTGCAAGGAGAACACCCAGCTGGCCTGAAGTCAGCAAGGAGCACCGGGGAACCCCTGGGTGCTTTTGCTGGGGGGGAGTGTGGGTGCAGTATGGCAAGTGCTGGGACCCTGAGCTGTACCAGCTCACCAGGTGGGCTTGGTGATGTCTCCTTTGGTCCATGGGACTGCTGTCTGCAAGGAACACAGTCTCCTCCTTCCTCACACTGAGCTCAGAGCCTGTGGCTTGGGGTATTAATGACTGGTCATTATCAGTACATGCAAATGAGGCTGGGCATTTTCTCTGTCCAAATGGACCCGTGGAGAGATGCCTCATTTTATTTTACAGACAGTGCTAAACCATGGTTTTCCCACACCCACCGTTTCCTCCCTGCCTCCATTCAGGATTGGGGTGAGTGATGGGTGAAGGAAGCAGCATGCAACTCCGTGACAAAGTGGGGTATGAGCATTCTGTGAAACGTGCTCTAAGTGCAATATTCAGCCTCCCAAAATAAACTGCAAAGCAAGCCCGTTCAGGGGCAGGCAGTGAGAGCAAACATCTGAGGAAAATACAAAAGCTGCCTGGAGAGTCCCCAGGGCTGTGCTCTGTGGAGGGGCTCAGGGCACGACAGGAGCAGTGCTGAGTACCCAGGGGGTCTTTTTCTTAAGGAAAAACACAGCAACCCCCCCTTGTGCTGCAGAGACTTAATTAAGCAACAGCATGTGGTTCTTGTGCTTCTTGGTGATAACAGAGCACCAGATGATGGGATGTAGCAGAGCTTTCCTCATGTAAGTACTAGTACTGTGCTGTGAAAATGAGACTGGCATTAAAAACAGTCCTCCCAATTAATACTGGTAGTTGAATGCTCTGGGTTCTTATGTATGAAATTAAACATTGTGCGTCTGATGTAAAATGCTTGCAAGACAGGTAATTAATAACATTAGAAACTAATTAACTGGAAGTCCCCTGTATCTGATGATGACTACGTGAGCAGACTTGATTTGAAAATCACTCTGGATGTTGTGGAGAGGACTGGGGCTTTTATTCTCTCACAGCCTCCTACTCTCTCAGGTGTGGAGGAGACAAGCCCAAGCAAGAGCTTGGTGCTGTTCTAGGCTTGTTGCAACCTTTCATCTTCCTCACCTGGAAACATAGGGAAGAGTGAGTTAGCAAACAAGTTCATGCTCCAGTGTTTTCCAGTCACAGTGACAAGGATCCAGTGGGAGCTGGTGGCTGACACCAGGGAGGAGGATGTGGCAAGGCTGGGAGTGGGTCTGTGTTAATGAGATGGTGCCTACCTTGGCCCATTGCTCCCCTGTGCCCGGGTCACACCGAGTGACGTGTGCCAGGGCCACAGAGGCAATGCTGCACTTCCAGCCTAATTAACAGCAAAACACCCTCCAGCACAGGAGTGCTTTGGCTTCTCCCACATTCCTACTTCCATCCAGCAGTAGGAGCACAAGGGTCTTCAGTGGGAAAGGGCTCAGTGATGCCTTGTGGTCCCCTTAATCCATTCCTGGAGGGCTGCTGCCTTGTTTTCTTCATTGGATTTGGCATTGGTCAACTCAGGATGGATTTTGGGTGGAAAAAAACCCAGAGGTTAGCAACTCTGCTCTTACTGTGCTGTGCTCCAGGCCCCTTTTTAGCTGGCAGCATCATCTTCAGTCTTGGATGTGGGGTTTTGGAGATGCTGTGGAGGGCGGTAGGGATCTGCAGGGGAGACTGCAACATGCCCAATCTGTAGGATTTGGGCACCCTGAAGAGAGGTGATTGAATTGTTCCCTATCATCCCCGGCTGCAGGTCCTGTGTGTGGAGCAAAGATGCAGATGCAGATACAAACCCCATCAATATGAGCACTTGGAAACCCTGATGGAAAAGGGCCAAGGACCTCAAACCAGTGAGGCCATGGGGAAAAGTTAAACAGGGAAAAATGTAAGAGTGAGCAGTGTCTGCATTTTCCTGGTTTGGAATGTTCTCCCAGCCATGTGGGATACTGCAGACTGCTCCCTGCCAGTGCAAAGTGGCAGCTTGAAAGTGCCAAGAGGGAGTGAGACTCTTTGGAGCTTTTTGTTGCCCTTCTGACAGGTAGTAAACAGGGCTCTCTTCTCATTATTACTAAATCAAAACTCTATTGATTCCTTCTGTGAAAATCCAGTGTGACATAAAATGTTTTATTTATGCTTTTAACCCGGGCTCACTGCAAAAATGCTGTTTTTGTAAATAAATGAAACTAAATTCATTGCCAAGCCAGAGGCACTAAAAACAGTCCAGCTCTCCCTGGTGTCTCCTGGTCGATGGGAGGCTCAGTTGTGTTGGCTGATCCCAGCAGAGTTATGGGGCTGCCTGTGGGCTGCCTCGGGCACCGCTGGTGTGGGAGCAGGATCCAGCTCCATGAGCAGTGTCAGGACCAAAAGCACTGTCATGTCCTTGTCTGTCCCTTGTCACTGCACTTCCTCCAGGAGCTCAGAAGCTACCAAAGTGCTAAAACACCTTTCCCTTCCAAAGAGTATTCCCTGTGTGTTCCAGAAAGAGGAAGCAAAATTCGAAAGGTTTTGAAAATAAAACGCTGCTCAGCAACACGTCTCTGCCCACTTTGCAGCTGTGTTCTGCAAAAGACATGCCATAAGAAGGAAAGCAGGTCACTGATGCTGTGTGCTGCTACTCTGCTTATGGGCTGCCAGGGGAAATGACCCCATCATGGGTTTGGTGAGCAGGAATGTCCAGAGTTGCTGGGACCAATTCAGACCCTGCAGCTGATCCAATGCGGGGTAGTCATGCAGGGCACTGGAGGTGAAGGCAGTGTGGCACTGCTCGTCACCACAGCATTAATCATAGTTGTTTAATGTGGTGATTAATATGGTTTGTTCAGATGTCTAATGTAGCAATTAGCCCCATCAGGGTGCTCAGCAATAGGGTTGTGAGTACTTTCTTTCTGCCAAAGAATACTCAGCATCTCCAGCCTCCTGGTGCTCCCAGGTACTGTAGTGCTCCTGCACCTCATCTCAGAAATTGTGCAAGGCAAGGTGACCTGCTGACACAGAGGTGCTGCTGGGCTGCCATCCAGTCAGAACCCCAACTGCCACTGCTGCTGTCTCCAGTCCAGCTCCTGAAGTATGTGGTGTTCTCCTTCTAGCAGGGATCTGCATGGCTTTACCTGCACTGCTCCATCTAATGCTTTGGTTGAATCTCTCTTAACAGGAATGAGTTTTGAACCAGAGAAGTGGCCCACTGTGGTGTGCCAGATGTCCTTAGGTGCTACAAAACCATCACTGATAAGTTATCTGGGATCATGTCCCTTGATTAAGACCCTGGGATAGGAGACAAAATACATCCCCTGGTACTGAAAGAGAAAACTATTGATTTTTCTTCCACTGGGTAAGATTGGTTTCTGGGTTTTGATGGATGACAGGTTGAAGTGTAACATAATCCCCAAGCTGTGGGGGTTTGGTGCTCTCTGGGACCAGTGCCATCTTATTCCCAAAGCCATCAGGACTGTCAGGCTGCTCCACAGTGTATTGCTCCACAGTGCTGCCCTGCTCTGTCAAGGGGAGGGGGAAGCATTCAACAGCAGTTTTGCAATGGAATGTTTAATTAGCAGAACACTTAAATGTGAGCATCAGATTAAAAAGCTGGGGCCGAGGAGTACTGTGGCTCTCATGGGAGGAGGAAATGTACTAGGTTTAAGGAAATAGGCTGTAGAGTGTCAGCAGCTTTCTCTGGGGGTTTGCTTGCCCCTCCATCCAAGGCCTGACAGGGGGAGGCTCTGCTTCCTGCAGGAAATACTGGCCTATCACACCCCCCTGTTCAGGTCTGCTCCAGGAGTCCACTCGTGCCATCTTCCGCTCTTCATCCTCCAGGTTCCAGAAATGCATGAGGAACATTAGGAACATGGTGCTCTCTGTAAGCTGGAGGCAGCCACACCAGCATTTTGGGGAGAAATGTGTTGTTCGTGGTACCTCAGGGGTTCTGGGCTGCAGCCCAGTGCTGAGCAGCCTCAGGACTGCACTCCACTCCTCAGGTGGGCTCAAGACATGAAACCCTGGGGGGCCCAGGGAAGAGATTCTGGATAGGCAAGTCCCTGCAGAAGTGTTTTTGATGGGGCTTCTACCACATGGCTGATGAACATATTCACTTGGGGAGGTTTCTGGAGGAAAAATAATCAGAGAATTGGCTTCAAGCCAGGTGAACTCTGGTGAGAACAGTTTTCCCACCGTTCTTCATCATTTAAAAACAGTTTCTTTAGACAAAGTTGCTTCTAAGGCTTCCTGATTTTTATCAGGAAAGCAAGCTGACTTTTTCCTGGTTTTAAAACTAAAACTGGAAGAAGAAAAATAGCTGCTGGCAGTAAGTGCTTGTCATGGGAAAACAAAACATAGAGGTGCAAGAGCTGAAGCTGCAGTAGGTGTGTGCCAGGCACCCTGATGCTTCCAGCAGCCTCTGCCTCAAAGAGCAAGGATGCTGGACCACTGGCATCCAACCCAGGTTAAGGGTTGCTACCTCCTCACCTCCAAAAAAGAGAGGGGCAAAGCTGTTGACAAACACATCAGGGAAGACACCAGTGCTGAGAAATGCTGTCTGTTGACTGGGAGTTTACAGAGCAAGATGAACTGTAAGTTGGTTGCTGCTTCATGCCCAGAGGCAGGGAGCTTCAAAGTGAATTATACAAGTATTGCACATCCATGCCGCGAGGGTGGCTGCTGGAAGAAGCCTTCTTCCACTCCCTCCCTGGCAGCCCTTCAGGCAAGAGCAGAGCTGGCTGCAGAAGAAGCACTAGTTCAGCCCTGGGGCAGCAATGCTGTGGCCAGTAACAACAGCTTGGCTGGACATGGTTGAGTGGAAATGCTGAAGCGTAAGAGAACAGGGGAAAACATTGCACTGAAGATGCATTCTCACTGTGGTGTCAGGCTGTGTCTCCCTGGGGGGTTCCCTGGCCTTCCCTCCCATTCCTGCACGTGTACCCACACGTGTACCCATCCACCAATGCTGTGTGCTTTCTGTTATTCCAAGGCTTCTCCTTGCACACCCCTGTCTGCCCTGGGTTGAGGATGGAGCAGGGCTGCTGGCAGTGATCAGGAGTCTGCTGTGAGTCTGCAGTGAAGGCCAGCTGCAGAAAGGGGCACCTGGGGCGGGGGGGGGGGTGCTGCATCCTGCTCAGCACTGAGGTCCTGTGGTAGTTGCCACTGCTCTGAACGCTGAAACCCTCTCTGCTGAGAAGTTCTTCACAGGCTTTATGCTTCCACAGGGATGCAGAACCCTGCAAGGCCTGACTTGGCAAGGTCTGCCTTTTCCTCTCTTTTGCCTATTGAAGGTTTCACCTTTTTTCCCAGCACTGCTCTTCTGATAGAGGAATGTGCTGTACAAAATCTCGGTGTTTCCCCTAGTGGTGGGAGAAGTCTCCAGAGGGCAATCTGGAGCAGAGGGTCTAGGTGGTCCTTTGCCTTGGGCTGTTCCTAAAATGTTTATGGCACCAAAGGGTAGGGCTGTCTTGCAGAACCAGGAGCAACAGGCATCGAAGGGAAGAGCACTGCAGCAAGACCGCATCCACTGCCATTCCCTGTGCGCCGCGATAAGCTGTCTTGATTTCTTTGTGAATTATTTAAAATGCAGGAATTGCAAACAGAAGTCTGGCTGATTTTGTTGTGTGCACAGGCTAGATTAGAGCAGGAAGCTTCATTACAATTAGCTTAGAAGTCTTCAAAGACTTGGATGTATTTTTCCCTTCATTGATAAGCAATATTGATTTCAGCAGTGGTTCCCTGCTGCACCTGGCCACAAGAGTGTGGTACTCCGGCGGACCCAGAATTGTGCATTAGCACAAAATTGTGCACTTAATGTTGAGCAAACTAGGTTTTTTTCCTGCAGGCTGTCAATTCACTTGTGGGAGAGAGTGTTCAGAAGATGATTAAGGGGAAGATGTGTATTCTTCTGTGTCTGGTAAGACCAGCAGAACTGCTGCATCATATTGCTGCCCCTCATTCTGTCTGCCAGAGTGCTGCTCAGCTCAGTGCAGAGAAAAGCAGGTTATCTCAGACCTACCCTATACCTGTAGAGAGCACTTCTCATGTTAAAGGAGTGTTTTCCTGCTGTCTCTGTGCTGAAAATTATGCTTTAGGCATAAAGCATATAAAATGCTGCCTCCAATGAAAATCTTTTCTGCTTTTAAAAGCATAACATTTTATCACTTATTGTGGTCCTGCAGAGAAAAAAAAAAACAACCAAAAACAAAATGCAAGCTTTCCTCCTTTTAACTGGCCAACTAACAGCAGGATTTTGCTGTTTTTTGAAAAGGGATTGAGTATCCTGCTACCAAGAAGAGCAGCTAGGTGCCAGTGACAGGAAAGAATATGATGATCTTAAAGGGGTTAGGAGATATGAGAAAGAAATGCTTTTCTGGCCCACACAGTCTCTTGACATAATTAAAGCAGGCAGCTGACAACGCTAAGCTCGTGGTGTGGAGTAAACCAGACTGATGAAAAGGCATGGTTATAAACATTGCCATTATGCAGATTCATGTGTGAAGATTTATTCTACTCAACTATTCCTCCTATATTCTGTCAGTGCCACTCACCCAGGTTTGGTGATGCAGCCAGACAGTGTGTAAGGCTGGGGTGTGTGTGCCTAGAGAAGACACAGCTCCCGTGGTTCACGCACAGTGCCATGGCTTTTTTTGCCTGCTTGTACTTCTTACTTATGTTCAGAAGCAAAGTAAGAAGATAAAGGTTTAAAAAAACCAGTGCTCAGTTTCCTTTGCTGCAGAACACACTTCCCTTTGTTGTGATTCAGAAGTTACCCAGAAAAATATCGCCAAAATAGGGTGTATCTGGTAATACTCATGCACATCTGGATGCTGGAGTGTTGTCTGCCCTGTGTAGAGCTGTGGGAGGTGCTCCCACTGGACTCCTTTGAGTTGAGATCTACCCACAGTTGGGATTGCAGGAGCGTGTTGGAGGTGCCTGCTGATCAGCTCCCAATGGGCTCAGCCAAGTTGAAATTCAACCTCTTGTTTGAGCTCTTGGGCTATTCTCAAAGAGATTTGAGTTCTATGAGGATTTAAGCTCAAATTGGATCATGATTTGCATGACTTATAATGTGTGTATGATGCTCCATGTAGCAGCAACCATGACCTGAGCTCACACACAGCAGTTTCTCCCTGTGAAACGTTTGACTGTAACATTAAAATCACAGGAATGAGGGAGCAGCAACTTCTTTTGTATCTTGAGTACGTTGGAGGTACTTGAATCACATTGAATTCTTGGTTGTTTTTTCCATTTTTCATTTCTGGAGTGACAAAGACTCAAACATTTTATAGCTGGGAAGCCAGATGCCAAAACTGCAACTATAAGAGTATACAATGTTGTGAGTTGTGTCATAAAGCCACATGAATGTCAGTGCTGAATTCTAGAGACTTGATTTTCTTCTCCTTTACTCACCTAAATCCAAATTAACCCTGTTCAGCTGCTTCAGGCTGACATGAGATGGGCCTTGACTGAGGCTGCTGCAGTCCTGAGTGGGTTCTTGTATTTGCACAGTGTTTGGAAAGGGCACGCTCTTGGACGCTCCTGTCTGCATCCAAGTTTCTTTGGCATCAGTCTTGCCCTTCTGCCACTTCGAGATTCAGGCTTAGAGTTTTATCGTTGATTTTGGTTAATTAAAAATTGGCTTCACAAGTGCACGACGTGAAGTGAAAAGCACACACATTTCACACCACGGTTGCTAAATATTTCGGGTTATCCCTGGATTTTTTCAATATTTTTGGATTATGTTTGCTGCAGCTGGAGAGGATTAGAGCCCTTTTTCTTCTCTCCCTTCAGCTGGCTTGTTCTTTGCAGTCAAGTTGTGAGCAGTTCTGTTTGTTTTTCTGCTGGTAAGTCTCAATGAGAGGTGGTGATTAAATAGAATTGTGACGATGATGGAAATGTTGACAGCTGACAGTGAACATTGATGGCAAAGATCTGTAGCAGGCGTTTTGTACCTAGAGTATACTAAATCAAAGAAAATAATTAAGAGCAGTTAATTTAACGGTGAGTTGGGTGAAGCCAAGAAATACTGGAGTCCTTGCAGGCTTTTGGTGCTGTTCAGATTGGCTGGTTGGGGAATGGATGTGTATCCTCTGCAGGTACAGGTCAGGTCTCAGGGAGCTGAGGGACAACAACCAATTGCAGCTTCACCTTTAGAGAGCTTTGTCTCCTGTTTCTGGCTGGTGTGTTTTGAGGCCAATGCTTCAAAGTCCACTTTATCTTTTATTCACAAATGCTGATGTGTTTAAATGAATGGTGCAGTGCAGTTGCTATAAATATGCCAGTGTCAATATGAGGCTTTAGCAGATGAAAGGCTCATTGATGGGAGGCAGCCCTGATAATGGCTCTGCAGGTTTTCTCAGAAGTCTACAGGACAAAGCAGAGGAATCAGGCTTGCAGGAACTTTCTGATCTTGGCCATGGTGCTTACTCTGTGCAGCATGGGAAATAGCAAAATAATGGAGAAACCATTTATTGTTATTCTTGTGGAAAGATGGAGGAGAACTGGCAGAGGTGGCTGTGATAAACTGGTATTTTATGGGAATGTTTTTCTGTCTTAAACTCTCTCCTGCAGCTGCAGGAGCCTGTAGCTGTCGATCCAAATCAGTCCTTTCACCTATCTGCTGGGCATCCCGTGCCTGCAATTGTTTCTCTGGTTTTATTTGTAAAAGTAAAATATCAGCAAGCTATTCCAACCTCATGCCCGCATCTCTTGCCTGCAGCTCTTGGGGGTATATGTATGACAGACCTCGTGCAGAAGATAGATGTTCTAATAGCAGATGCTGCATGTCAAGATCTCTGGACGTGGCAGGGAAGGTCTGGATTTAATAAAATCCGTACAGCCTTCTGCCTCACTGTGGCCCTGCTGAAACTGAGGAGGTTTGGCATGAGAGTGTAGAATGGTGTTGCTGCAGAGGGACCTACTGGAGGACGCTCTCCATGGGAAATCTCTTTCGCTGGCCCCCAGTGCTTCCTCCTTGTGCATCAGGATTCAGGATGGTGCTGTGTCTCAGTATCATTGCAGAATAAGGCCTTATGTGCATGTGGATGCTGCAGCCTCTCTCTGACAATTGGCTCAAACAGTGCATCAGCCAGTGGAATTGAGGTGGCATCACTTGGTCCTGTGCTTTGGGGCAGGCAGGTTTGGGCAAGGAAGGGACCAACATGCTGTGGACAAAACCAGAGGCCAGCTTCCAACCAAACATCTAGGGACATATCTTAGTGTTTATTTTGTTCAGTTTATTTGCTGAGAGCTCAAAAGAATTGCACCCAAAAGAATTACTCAGGAAGAGACTTCCTCCTTTGCAGACAATCTTCCAGGTTTCTGTTGGATTTCAGCTACTCCAGGCTGGCTCTTTGTGGCCAGGCATGCAGGGCCACTGGTCTGTCCCAATGCCTGTGGAGGCACCAAAGGGTGCTGCCATAGATACCGGAATAAATACCTTGTTCAAAGCATTGGCTACAATTTGAAGGCTGTTTCCTGCAAGGACAGTGAATTTCCTTCTACGTGCAGCATCAGTTGATAAGGATGTGTGTTATTTTCATGTCTGTCACCAAGGCAGACAGGCTTGGTGGTGGTGGTGGTGCTTGGGTGTTCCAGCTGGGCTGCAGGCTCTCTCATCCTCTGGCATTTCTAGGGATATCCTCCTCTGTAAAAATGCTGTTGGCATAGAGACGAATTTTCTTAATGAGGAAACTGATCCCCTCCCCAGGCCAGGTTCTGTTCTGGCTACTACACCAAAGTAATTTGGCTTCAAATTATGGAGAGATTGCCTGCCTGCTTTTTGGGGGTTCATGACTTGGCTGTCTGGCACAGTCTGTTGGGTGGGTATAATGAGCCACTGGCCACTGCTCGTTCAGTACTGCCCTGGAGTCATGCAGGGAGCAAGCAGCTTGCCTGTTCTGCTCCTGTTTCTGGCTGTTTTCATCTGCAGTGACTGTTCTTGTTCCCAGATTTTACTGGGCCACAGTTGCACATTGTGCTTTGCTATTCCTTATGCTTATTTTCCCCCTGGATTTTATTTTTAATGGCACCAGGGCTATGATGATGGCTGTTTTCTTTCCCCCTGCTGTAATAATTGGTACTTCAGGAGAACTGAAATAGGCAGCTCTGCCTTCCTGCTGGATGGCTTAATGCATTTTAATTTAATTAATTACACTGTCCATTTTGGTAAACGTCACGGATGAGGCACAGGAAGTCAAGGTCTGGAGTGGCGCAGGCTAGCACAGCCTTTTAGAGCTTTATAAAGGCTGTTGTTAGAGGTGTGTGTTGTTGTTTTCCCTCAGTGGTGGCTCCATTAATGCTGTAGCTCTGCAGTGGGGCCAAGGCAGGTGATCCCATTCTGGACCTTTGGATTTGTGCTCTCAGTGTCCTTTTTCCCAGCCTCTCAAGTGAAAAATGATCCTGCGGTGGTGCTCTGCTCTGCCTTCACAAGATGAAACTTGGGCTTGCATCTCCAGCGCTGCTTTTGGGGATCCTGGGGGGGTCTTACAATTCATCCTCTGCACCCCATGTCCAAAAAGCACTCAAAAGGAAGCCCCAGAAGTCTGGAAACCAGAACCATGGTTAACATTCCAGCAAGGCACCTGTTCAGCCTCTCACTTAAAGTACTCATGGCTGAAATCTCTAAAATTGCTGCCCAGAGTGGGGAAAACAGGTGGACAAACAGAAACCCTTCCTTTTGCAGATTTGGTCTTCCACCATTTGGCAAGGGAGAAGCTGGCTGCAGTATGAAATGTTGCAGCAAGCAATGCTGTGATAGTTCATCCATCAAAATACTTGTCCCATTAATGACTACAGCTATTTTTCTTGCTGATGATTCCACACAGGAGGGAGTGGCCAGTTGTCCTGGAATCAGTTAGAAATCATCACCCTCCCAGACTGGGAGAGCAGTGTTGGGGTTGGAGCAGGGATGCTCTCTAGGTTAAATTCTGCTGAACTGAGATGAAGATCATGTGCAAGACTTGCTGGCTTTCAGACACTGCAAAGATGTCTTCAGAGAGTGAAACCAAGCAAAGGCCAAGGAAAAATGGTTGCACTTCCTGAAGTGATGGCTTGTGTAGGGCTGTGGTGGGACAGCAATAGTAATGGGTGTTTCCTAGGGAGAACTGGTGGATGCAAGGCTGAAAAAACTTGACTGGCAAATTAAACTGCTTGCAGCACAAGGGAGAACAAGACCTTTGTTTTGTAGGAGTTGCTCTTGTGCAGCTCAGGGAGAGCTCCTGAGCTTCCTGTGCACTTGGGGATCGGGAGGGGGAGAGCACCCCAGCCTGCTGAAGAAAATTCAGTGGAGAGTACACCACATGGCTCACTTAGTTTATTAAAGCTTTGAGATAAAGGATCAAACTCCAATTTAACTTTAAAATGGGATTCTCAAGAACTGTTGGGGTTGGACTTATCAAGTGATGCTGCATAATTCATTGCTGATTTTTATCACATCATTTAAACATAAAAAAAGCTATCAGAGGGTCAGGCCAGGAAAGTTAGCTGTCGACAGCAACCTTCTCCTTGACTCGCCCTCTCTCACAGCAGCCATGCTTGCTGACTGCAGGCAAGGCAGAGCCCGGCAGAGCTGCAGGAGGGGAGAGGGGTGTGGGGTGGGTTTTGTGGTGTAGCTTGAGCAGACAGATGATGGGAGGCTTGAAAATGATGGTATGCTCAATCTCAGCCTGATGTCCTGCAGAGCAGAGAGCTGGGGTGCTGTGGTGTTGTCCAGAGAGGTATAAAATACAGCCAGCATTAGCACATTATGGCAAGAACACAGCCCTTGGTGCTGGCCGCCTGCCGCTTCCCGTGGGGGCTGTAACTGATGGAGCCTTCTTGCAAGGAAACTTCATAAAACATACATTTTATTGCTTTGCTTTCAGGGCCTTGATACTTTGGGAGTTAGCACTTCTCCTCAGACTAGTGACACTCAGGCTGTGTTTTTCTCACAGCGAAATGGCTTTCAGAGGTGGTCAATAATTCTTCAATCCAGATTTTTGAAGCGTTACCAACGTGGTTCACAATAATGGTTCCTTTGTTTTTCTTAAACTTCTCTTGTCCTTGGGAGATCCACACAGAAAGTTGTTTTGTGTGTCTTGGAGCATCCCATAAACTAAGCTGGTGTGTGTCTGTGTGTTGTGCTGATGCTGTTTTTGGAGGTGAGGACAGCAAGAGGGCAACAGAGGAAAATATTTGATTGCAGTTTTAAGTGTTTGTTCCTGACTCATTTAATAGAAGTTAATTTAGATTCACCATGATTTAACTAAAAAAAAAAAAAAATTAGCTGCACTTGAGGTGTTAAAAATAGTATTTCTAATTGCAATAGCATCTGGCAAAACTCCTGGTTTTATAAGTAAAGTCAGACTTACTCCTACGCCGTAGGTGAGGTTGAGTCATGGAGGTAACAGGTTTTTAGTTGAGATGAAAGTAATATATTTTTGTGTCTGCCAGGTCCTCTCAGAGAATGCTGAGGCTCGAGGTCATGTGCCATGGGTGATACAGAGCATTCAGAGCTCTAGATAAAGGCTTAGGACTTGTATGTGAAAATGACTCAATAATGCAAACAGCCATGTGTACCACAACACCAGGGGATTTAATGACCAGGCTTTTTCCACTTGGATTTTAATGCTCTACAAGATTCAGAGTGTTTTCTCCTCCTGGATGAGCCCTGGTGTGTGACGAGAAGCCTCAGTGAGCCTGTATGTGATTTGCATGGGTGTTTCTTGTTTTCTCTGCAGTCTTCTGAGAGAAAAAAAAAAATCCTTCTTTTCACAGTCCTCAGGGGTATTCCCTGAAGTTTTCCTTCATCCTGTTCTTAGGAATTTACCAGGAGAGCCCTCAAAGTGGCCCTTTTCCCCCCATTGCAATTGTATCCATGTGCTGAGTGCTGTGCTCTGTCCCTTCTCAGTCAGAGGTGCTGGGACCCCAACCAGCAGCAGCAAGGTTTAAAATAGAATCATGGGATGGTTTGGGTTTGGGAAAGACCTTAAAGATCATTTCAACCCCCCTGCCATGGGTAGGGACACCTTCCACTATCCCAGGTTGCTCAGAGTCTTGTCCAACCTGGCCTGGAACACTTCCAGGGATGGGACAGCTACAGCTTCTCTGGGCAGCCTGTGCCAGTGCCTCACCCTCAGAAGGAAGCATCTCTAATTCCTTCTTAACTTGTAATCTTTTATGGGCTCTGATGCTCAAAGCCCTGACCACTGGGTTTCCTTGTGCTCCCTGGGCCACTCCAGCTGCTGAGCCTCTCCAGCTGTGACAGCATGGAGCAAAGCAGTGATGCTGCTCCAGAAGGAGCCTCCCTGCCCTGTGCTTCTTGGCTGCTCTCTCTTCACCAGACCCACAGCACTGGCCAGGGACTCACTCCTCAGCCCTCAGGTTGCTCTTCCCACTCTCATTTCAGCCCCTCTAAATCCACAGAGTAGTTCCTGGGAAGGAAATCTCCACCGGTATTTATGAAACTTTGTTTTCATAAACTGCTGGTTGTTCAATAGGGCATAAAACAGCCAATATGAGACAGTTATTTGCTCTACAAAATCATTCTGCTCCCTAGCTCCAATTTTACACAGCGCTTGCTGCATTTCATTTAGTTCTCTAAGAAATGTGACACAGTAGATTAACCATTGATAGCAAAATACAGACTTTCCTGTATGACTGTCACTTAACCTTCCTCCATCCTCTCCCTTTTAACCCCAGATGATCAAGTAGTGCCAAATCCCATTGCTTCTATGATGAAATAGGTGCTGAAGTACCTCAGTGGAGAGAAATTTTAGAAGGGTATTTTAGACATTTCTGCTGTTTTCTGTCTCCTCAAAACTAGTATCAAACTGCTGATGTCTGAAATGACTGTGAAGTATTTTGTTCAGCCTAGGTAGTTGCATTTCCCTTGGTGACTAGTCAGCATCCAGCACCTTCAACACAGAGAATTATTGCCATTGTCAACATAAATTACCATGTATTAAGTAAATAATACATAATTAATGTCATGGCAAATAATTTATTGTGCAGCTGATCAGGAAATACTTTGAAAAAAATGAAAGTAAATAGGTTGAGGAAACCTATCAGAAGATTTGACTTTTTGTTTTAATTAATTTATTTTAGCTCAGAAAACCAACAGTGAGAAGAAGAAAATCACTTGAGCAAATCCCTGTTTGTTTTTGCACAGAGTGGAAGTCCCCTCTTGTCCCCCAGCATCAGTGTTTGCCCCATGGTCTGTGCCCCGTGCCAAGGATGATGCAAAATAGGTGGTGTGGGAGCTGGTGGCAGCCTGGGCTCACTGGACAGCATGAAGGCACATTGTCCCACCATCCACATCATGGTGCCATGGGGACCACCTCAAAAAAGATATCCAAAAGTGAGTGCTGGGGTGGTATGCAGATCTCCTTGAGCTTTTCAAATTGCCACAGAGGTGGCCAAGGTACTGTGGTTAAATACCTTCTTTCAGAGAAAATCATTTCTATTAAAGAACTCTTTAATCTAGTGCAAGATCCATAGCAAGAGCCAGAGGCCAGAAGCTGAATAACCTGGCCCTGATTTCTGTGCATGTCTGTGCTTTAACTCACAGTACAACAAGTGCAGCAGAACAGAGAAGAGAAGAAATACTGATGCAGCCTCAGAGCTGCCAGGATGCTCCTGATTTTTCTGCAGGGCTTCCTCTTTGTGCTTTGAAATAGATAAAACTCAATTTTCTGTGGTGGGACGGGTGGTGTTTGCAGAGCCCCTGATGCAGCAGATGCTTGCAGAGGTGGAAATGAAACAATGGCAAGGAAGGATGAGCAGTGGGCACCAGGAGGAGGAGTCATGAATCATGTGTTTTGTAAAGGGCTAGAACAGCTCCCTTGCCAAGGTGTTGCTGCGTGTGGGAAGCTGCAGGTAACAACAGGAGCATCTCAGCCTTGCATGGGGTCAAGTGCAAGGGGGGGCTTCTGATATTCTAAATTGTTTTCAGACATGGTTCATGCAGAGTTGATGTCAGAGGGGAGGCCGATCCCAGAGGACAGTGGCTGGAAATGAATCTGCCTGCTTGCAGAGCCCCTCTATCTCCCTAGCTGAATAAAGTTTTGGAACTTTAAATAACAGTCCTCTGCAAGTCTCAGAATTATGAAGGTGTGATTTCACCCCAGTGCCCTCACAGCCGATTCTAGTGAGAGCAGTGTAATCCCAATGGAGGAAGCATCAGAGAACAAACAAGTTACTACTCAGCCTCTGTGGAGCACTTGACTTGTAAAACATTTTTTACCAAGAGTGATGCAAAGTAAATCAAGAAATGGGCCAATCTTCCTGTGCCAGCTGACTTTTGAAGTGGTATTGAAATAAAAGCTCTGTACTTGTAAGCTGAGCAAAATCACTAGCAATTACTGCGACACAATGATTTTGGTTTCTTTCCAGTGCTTTTTTTAGGGGATCGAACAATGTTTTTTAGAAAAGGATGCATTCACAGTGAATAAGTGAAACCTGGGATTAGTAGCTCCTTGTTGCTCATGGGAGAAGCTTTCCTAGGCCTTTTGGCTTGGGAGCAGGAAGAACACAGCCTGTTCTGTGTAAGGCTGCCTCTGTACATGAATAGACCCCGTGCTGGAAAAGAGATGCTCCCTACAGAGCAGGAAAGTTTCCTCTGAAATTTTGAGACCAGCTGTCTTGACGTGCACATCTCTTTGGTGGTGGCTGCTTGTGTGCAGGAGTCAGTGCAACTCAGACAAGTCTATGAGGAGCAACCTTAAATAAATTTTATAAATTAAAAAAAAAATAATGGGCAAGGCCTTCAGAGAAGAAATTTTTCAAAAAAGGAGGGTTTTGACTGTGGTTGGTTTAACCTAGTTATTTGGAGGGCTGTAGTCCTGGCATAGCAGGGGAGTGACTGCACATGTGTGATGTCAGTGTTCATGTGCCATCCTGCTGCCATCTGTCCCACCCAGAGCTCAGCTGGGAACTCTGAGATGAGGAGACCCCAGGATCCCTGAATTATCCTCATGAGCTCATTTCTCATGAGTCTTCAGCTACCAGTTTTAATCTGCTGTAATTGAGCAAACATTGATGGTGCAAAGGTTGGGAGATGCCAGTGTTTATTTTATGTGCATTTTTGCATCTAATCTGATGGTCTGTCTTGGACTGTGGCTCACCATCAGTGTTGAGTTAGATGACCCCAGGAAGTATAATCCCAAACCCTTGCACAGTCACCCCAATAGCTGTGCACCCTTAGCTGTCTGCAGCTCATGTTGACACAAGCCAGTGTGGAAGCATTTGAGATCACACAAGTGAGTCAGGCACTAACTGGACTAGAAAATTTGGAACTGTTTTCAAGGCAGGAAGACCAAAATTTTGATTTCTGGTTTTTAGGGACCTTGCTTCCTCCTTAGAGGGCCAAGTGTAATTTCAGGTCTGTTTGACCTTTTAGCTTGAAGAAAGGCAACCTTTATACATGATGCATGAGCACAGGTCTTTGAAATGTGGGAGAAATGGTTTGTTCATTGAACATGCAAACAAATTACTTGCTCTGGCCTGGAATATAAACTGACATTAAGCTCTGAGAACATCTATATTTAATTACATTTAAGGGCCAGAAAACAATATATAACCTTAAAGTGGTGTAATTAAAAGTGAAGCCCTTCCTATGGAAGGAACTTACTGTAATAAAAGCCTGGCTTTCTGCTCTGTGGAGATGCTAAGAAGTGTTAACTAAAGCAAATCATCTTTAGCACTGGTTTTTTGGTCGTGTTTTGGGGCTGGCTTTGGGTCTAGATGTAAGCTTCTACAAGAGGTGGTTTGGAAATGTGTAGCAGGAACAGCCTGTCCCCTGGCATGGGGTTTTTGCCCGGGTAGCATCTGTCCCGTGAGCTCCAGTGGCAGGTGGGCAGTGGCTCTCCTGGGGCAGCTCTCCCCTCTTCACCTTCAGCTCCTTCAGAGCAGTGATGCAGAACACTGACCCTGAGTGCTTCTCGCCAAGTGTTTAATGTCCTTCCCATCCTGCCTTTATTAGTGCACGTAATCTCAGGCAGGGATGGGCAGTGACTGAGGGAGGAGTAAAATGGTTTTCCATTTTTTTGTCGTTTGAGGAGTTCCCAGGGGATGGAGATTTCTAAAATAAATATATACTTGCGCAATTAATTTTAGCAGCCCTGGCCAAGTTATGTTTGCTTTTGGTTTTGCATTTCTTCTTTTTGCAGCCACATTTTGTCCCACTCTGCCCCAAAACATTGCCATTCCAGGCAGTAAGTTGGACTCCACCTTGGCAGTTTGCCATCTGCTGTCGGAGGTGGCAACATAAAAAATTATGGATGCAATCTAGTGGTGGCCCTTTGCAAAACCGACTGTAAAATGCTGAACTGTAAAACCCTTTCCTCCTTTCAGAAGCAAGGCCAGGGTTATTAAATACAAAATATTGCACATTAAAACAGCATTAATCAGCTTGACTGGAAAAAAATATCTCTTAAGAATCTTGCAAACTCCAAATGGATGCTAAGGTTTGTAGCTTTGTCCTTGACTTGCTCTGTCTCACTGTGTGCACAGTTTCTCCAAGTTCTGAAGATCTCTGCAAATGCAAACTCTTGACTGAGAAAAACAGACAAACTGGAAAGTGTTCAGGCTATTAAAAATTAGGTTAGACTATGGTCTTCAGTGACTAACTTTTAATAATTCTTAATATTCAAATCTTCTTGTAATATTTTTCCTGGCCTTGTGGCATACAAAGTTTATGTTTCTGCAGAAACTGATCTTACAGGGGAAGGTGAGTGTGGGCTCTGTCCTGTGCCCAATCTGAGTGACAGCATGTGCATCTAGAGCTGTTTCAGTCCATGGTTAATTCTAGAGAGATGTGGCATTATACTTTGCAGAGATGGCAGAGTAACTGGTCTGTGTCAGAGGAACCTGCCTGTAAATTGGGAATATTGCACTGCTTGCAGTATTGGAGCACCCTGCAGCTGCCTTTGGCTGGTGCTGTTCACGGTGCTTGGGCAGAGAATTGCACATCTGCGTTTCTGGGCTGTGCGTTCTGCCTGCTGGCGTGGGCTGCCTGCGGATGCATCAGTGCCTGCCTGGAGTCAGAGGATGTGGGAAGTTGGAAGGGATCTCTGGCCATCTTTTCAATCCTTTCCTTGTAGCAGAGCCAGCTTCACAGTCCAGTCAGGTGACCTGCAGGAATTGCAAGGTGGTTTCTCCTTTTGGGGCAAAAATCTGCGTGTGGACATGGATATCTCCACATTTGGACAAGTGACTTATCATATAACCTGTCACCAGAAAGAAATTATTTAAACCCTCCTGCTTAGAAGTGTCCCTTGCTAAGGTAGGCAGGAAGCACTTTAGGAAAACCAACTGCAGAATGTAAGACTCTTTAATCTTCGTGGAGCTTCAGGCAGAAATGTATTTTACGGGGAAGATGCGCATGGATGAGCGTGAAGTCTGCAATGCAAATCACAGTGGCACTGGAGGGTGTGTGAGGGATGGAAATGGCCAGGCTTTGCTCAGCTAATTCATGCTCCAGATCGGGAGAGCTGTTCCTATAAATACAGGGAGCTGAGTGCTTTAAGGACCAGTATATCAGCTGGCGTGGCACGGTTAACATTCACATAAGCAATAAACACCATTTGCTGAAGATTTGTTTAGCAGTTCTCATCATCAAATCTACTTACTTTAAAAAATGTGATTGGTACCTTGGTGAATACGTTGCTGGGGGAATGTGCCTTCATTCTCAAAGAAAGTGGAAGAAATACTGGAGTTGCTGGTGTTTATCATTGCAATCCAGCAGTAAAAACAACATTTGGGGGAAAACATGAGAAATGAGCATTAGCAAAATGTGTGTTTATGGTTTAACAGCTACTATAAAGGAATAATTCAAAATGTAGTTTGCTAATGGCTTTCAAGTATAGTCTTTATCCTGCTTTTGATTGTAAATAGTCAGGTTTGAAACAAGGGAATAGTAGAGATTTAGTCTACTTCATTACTGGTTGGAAAGTACTTCAGCTCGCTTTACAGTACAGTATCTTTTTTGTTCAGGGTTTGGTTTGTTTTTTTTTTGTATCTTTGAATTCTGTGCAGTCACTCTTTCGCAGTTTTTCTGTACAGTATCAGCTTTGCTGTGATCTGCTGATGTGTGTCAGGCTCTTTGGAAGAAGGTCCATGATGGTACAATGAGTGCTTTGGGTGGGAGAGGAACTTAATGCCTTTTGCCTTTCCCTTCTCCCTCCCCCTTTGCGTGCAGGGACCATCAGGGCTATTCCCTGTCATCAGGTACCTCCCCCTGACTTTCTAGCTCAGACTCATTAAAAACAGCAGTAGTAAAAGAAGAAGTTGCTGTTGAGTCTACCATTGATTTTTTGATTTTCCCATTGTTAGTAACTGTGCGCAGTGACCCTTGGGGAGATGCTAAACCAGTGAATTCCCATCAGAAAGATGTCTGTTTTGTGGGCTGAATTATTTGAAGTATTTGAATTTTTAAAAAACTCAAACAAAAACAGTGCTAAGCTCATTCTGAGCTCTTGCTCATACTCACTTTCTTGTTAGTTGATATGAGCAAACATGTTGATTGAAGGTGCACTGGGCTACGCAGTGCTTGGCAGACATTTGAGCAAAATCCTGATATATTTTAAATTTTTTCTTCTCAAATGCTTCAAAATTTAGACAGTTTCTGTTACTTTACTTTTCAAGGTTGTAACAGCTTGGAGTGAAGTGCAATAACAATTTTGAAGGGTTTTTTCCATTTTAAACTGTGCAAACTTGAAGTGACACAGGCATGGAAGTAATATCTATGTTGAAGGCACTGAATAAAATGCTGAAATTATGATAGATGTAAGAAGTATTTAAGATAGATTTTGTCTTCTATGTTTTTGGGTCTGCTGCCATCCCACCTTGGGACACCGGGGTGGTGGTTGATAGATGCTCTATCAGTTCCCCAGTGAGGATCTTCTAAGACCTTTCACCTTTTTAAACACTGCTGAGTTAATAATTTTATGCCAACATATTAGGCTTAGTCCTCAGCATTTAAATTAAAACTTTAGGCATTAGAAAAGCTGAAATACCATTAGGTTAAGACTTAAGACCTTCAGATTTTTTTCCTGATTTGATCTCACAAATCTCTCATGAGCTTGAAGTTCTCTAGAAGCTCACAAGGTCCCATTGATTTTGCAAAGCTAAGCTTGTGCTTAAGTGCTTTACAGGATCACAGCCAAACTTGGGTCTTCTTTATTTGCTTATTCCAGGCCTCTGGGGATCATATTTTTAAGCTTTCCCTAGTAATCAGGGGGTAGAAACAATTTAATGTGTTAAACAGCAGTTCAGATTCTGATTTCATATGATTACAGGAGCTCAGGTTGTCCAGTGTGTAATCAGATGTAAAGAGATAGCTCCTTACTGTATTTCTGCCTGTTTATCCTGTGTTTCTTATTTTATCTTTGAGATGCCAGTCCACATATTTTCCTTAGCTTTTAAAGGAGGAGGGGAAAAAAACCAAACCAACAAATAAACACAACAAGAAAAAGAAATACAAATTCCAGACAGAATTTCTATGTAACAACCCCCATTGTGTCTTTTCCTAAGACACTGCAAAGGTAGATTCCTCTTACTGCTCAAATGAGAGTTGCTTCTTCTCCAACAGCCAGGTCAGTTGTAAGTAACTGCTCTGTGAGTTTCCATCTAGCTGCTGGCCAAGAATGTGAGCCACAAAGGAGCAGTGAAAGCCACCTGAAATTTTTGCAGTCTCCAGGAATAGATGGAAAGCAGTGTGCTCCATCAGATTGGAGGAACTCCTCAGCTGTTTAAATGTATGCTCAAGTATTATAAAACTATGTTTTACAGAGTTCTTTTATTACGGTTGTGTGAGGCTTGATCACATAAAGTTATATGGGCAACAGACTGGTGCTGGAATGAAGTTCTTATGGCTTTGTTTTGATTTCCACAAGGAAAAAGAATGAATTTGAAATGCACCATGCAGCTGCAGATAGAAATCTTGGTAAAAGCAGAGCAGACTTCGAATTTTGCTTGCCACAGGGTATAAATTACAGCTGTCTCATTTCTGGACCTGTTTGGGGTTTTTTGTATTTTGTTGGCTAGAGGAGCTGTACCTTCAGGCCAAGCTTTGCAAAGCTTTCCTTGTCTTGTCTGCAATTCTGTGGCTATTGTGTGAGCTTTACCTGAGTGAGGGCTGGAAATTGGAGCCCAGTATTGTGAAAAATGGTGTAAATCCAATCTCAAATATAACCAAATCCTTTAAAGGAAAACTGGTGTGACAACTCCTGGTTCTTACTGGTATTATGAATGCAATTAAGAATGTTAAAAATGTGTTGCAAACACTGTATTGTTATGCTAATCAGGGTCTTTTTGTTTCTCTCCTAATGCCTTTCACCTACAATGATTGGAAACACTCGAAATGACTGGATGTTTGGCATCATCTGGTTTTCATCTTAACTCTTCTGGAAATTCCTACTTGCAGGTAAGCTCATTGTTATTACACAATGCATGCAGATTTGCATATTTTGTCTAACTTGACTTATAGATTACATTTTGTAGCGGAAATAGTCAGCAATTGAAATGGGGCAGTCTGTGGTATGTCCCATTCTGTCCCCAGTGATTAGTGCTGCAAAATACCAGCCAGGGTAAAACTGCATTTGGTGGGCCATGTGAATGTCAAACACAGCATAATACATTTAGGAACCTACCAAATGCAACCTCTTGAAAATTTTTTGACATTTTTTTGATGGTTCCTCTCTAGGAACTAAGATTTTACTTGCACTATTCTTCTTCAAGGGGCAAAGTAAATTTCTAATCCTCCTGCTCCTAAGAAGATCAGCTCGAAGACAAGAACGTAAATGCTGCAAGCTGAAACCAAATACAAATAATCAGGCATGGATGTGTTTGTGCAGCTGAAGGATTCTTGGGGGTTTTCTCAGGTTTTGAAGGCTTGATCCTGGGCTGTCTCTGGTTGCTGGTTTTGAGTTGCTCTCCTGCACAGCCTTCATTCCTGGAAAGCTGACACTGTTAGCTGGACAGCATCCATGCTTAGGTGCAGCTCTCCCCTGCTGTTGCTGTGCACCCTCTGCAAGGCACTGGGATGACCCCAGAGGGGTGCCAGGTGGCCCAGCAGTTCTGATGTGCTGGGTCTGGCACGTGCATGAGCACCACCAGGCAAGGGACAGGTTGGCTGGCATGGAATGAATGGAGATCCAGCCCTGCACAAATTAACTCTTTCACCTGCTCCCCTCCAGCTCCTTGTTGTGCTGAGCAACAGCGCCCAGGTGTGGTGGCTGCTTTCTCAGTGCCAGCTCAGGGACTCTCCAACCTTAACCCCATTCCTGATGCCCTGCTGCAGTTGCTCACCCAGCAGAGACAGTCAGGTCTGAGAAAACTGTTTCTTCTTTTGAGTTTAATATCTTACCAACAGGCATAACAAAATCGTTGGCAATTCCTCTCAGGTCTGTCCGATCAGTCTTTTCCATTTCCATGATGCAGCAGGTTTTTGCAGCAGGACACAGATCGCTGTTCTTATTTTGTGGAAGGAGGTTTAATTACAGTGCGAGTGAGCCACATCCATCATTTCCAGTTCAGAGCCCATCTAGAGCTTCTCTCTGTGTTTTGGGTATGTGGAGTCACAGGGTTGTTTTCACTGCATTTCCCTTGGGTTTGCCAAAACGATAGCTAATTAGGGCAGAAACAGGCCACCTTCCAGCCTGCTCCCTTGTGGGATTTTTTTTGGATGTCGCCATGCACTTTCCCCAGCATTGCAGTGCTTTGTGCTCTTACCTCTATTTTTTTTTGCAGTAAGTGGTGTAAACTTTGGGATTTGGAGCCTTAAATAAAAATGATAACGCATTGCTGGTTTTATTGAGCTGGAATAACTGGTCTGGGAAACTGGACAGAAATAGCAAGGCTAGTGTGTGCTGGCTGAGAGTAAATGAACAGGAACTGCTCTAGGCTGGGCAGGTTTGTGTTTGTGTGCAGTCTCTCTTCTTTCTCATGTTTTTGGTTTTTGTTTTATGACTGTTAGGTGTTTTAAATCAGTCTCCCCAAGTGTGAAGCAAAAGGACATCCCTGAAGCGATAAGCACTGAAGCTTTCATTTCATGTGCCTACTCCTGCCACTATAGGAAGATCACCTTTTTTGGGTAGCTCTGAGCCTTTTTCCTTTCAAGCCTGAGAGTTCGTGCCGCAAAATGGGCACCCTGAGGGTCCCTACCATCTTGTGTGCTTCTGTCCCAAACGCACCAGGTCCAGATTTCAGGCAGGTTTCAGGTGGGTGGACCCTGACCCAGTGGTGTCCTGAGAACCCAGGATTTGAAGCCTGGCACCATTGAAAAGTGGCTGAGTACCTACCTGAGCTTAGGGTGCAGCAAGTTCTCAAGAGACAATTCAGAACCAGTGGGGATGCTTTGTTACCCCCTCTCCCATTTATTTTTCTAGGAGGTACCTGGAGTTTTTATCGCTGTGACTGTGTTATTTTCCAGTATATTAAATCTTCTATTTTGTGGCATCCCAGGGGCACGTGGCTGCTCCTGGGCTGTAACACCCACTGCGCCAGGCTGTGCTGCCAAGCAGTGAGCTAGCCATTGGCATGACTTTTAAAAATGCAGTGAGGACAATAAGGCAACTATTGCTTTAGCTATCCCTGTTGTACATGTGGTTGCATAAATGTGCTAGATTATGATTATCTCTGCCTCATAATTAGCAATTTGCATAACTGCTTGCTGTGAACAAGAAGTCCCATCAGTGTTATGAAGGATTTATTTAGCTGTCTGAATATATTTTTGTTATCCAGTGCAGAAGGAAAACAATCGAAATGGAAGCAGTCCCAAATGCTTGGTGTTATTTCTAACCCGCACGCATAATTAACAGGAGTACTAATTGTTCAGCACCAGAAACTCATTTGTTTCTCTATAGACTGGAAGAACATTAATTCTCAGAGTGCCTCTCTCTTTTTTTCCCCATAGCCAGCAGTATCACAGGCTCTGCAGTCGGTTGTAACCAGATTATATTTGTTGTGTTTGCAGTGTAGTGCCTGTGATAGTCTTGTCTTTTCCCAAGGTTCTGTCTAAGCAGTGAAATGTATGTAAATGTATGTAGTCATGGCTGTGTTTCAAAACTCTCAACAATGGATCCTTGTATCTGCTGTTGTCATAAGGAGTGAGGGCTCGGCTGAGGTACCAGTGATACCTTGGCTACCTGCTTGTTGCCAGAGCATCCCTGCCTAGTGAGTGCCAAAAGATGAGGTGTGCTTTGCCATCTGGCTTCACCTGTTCCTCTGCTCCTGTGCTCTAGATGATAAAATATACCTTTGGAAAAGAAAATTAACATATCTGGGTTTGATTTTGGAAATTGGGGTGCAAAGTTGGCTGTGCCCATGTAAAGGACTAGACTGACCCTGTACAAAATTATGGTTTTATTTGCAGTCATGTATGCTGGAAATCGTGGGAGCTGGGAAATCCACTTTTGAGCAGCATTTCCTTTCAAAGCCATTTAAGTGTAGGTCTTGGGTGAGTTCTGTTTTGTGCCACACAGCCTGAGTTTGGTGTAGAGCTGGGTTAGTAAGACGGAGGAACGGACAGACTGGCAAAGAACCTAACTCTAGGAATTATCCAATTTTTGAATGTTTTCTGAATCCTGAGCTGCAGTAGACTTTATCTGGAATTTAAAAAGCACATGGCTCCTCCTCAGGAAGCTGCTGGCTCCTGACAAAAACACAAGTTCTGTTTTTTCTAATCCTGAAATGGGGCAGTGTGTCTCACCATATTCCTTTTTTTGCCCAGCCTTGTGCTGTAGGGTAGCATGGCCACTTTCTCCTTGGGTGTTTAGGAAGGAGCACATCTCTCCCTGGTGGCAGCAAGTTTGCTGCCCACATCAGAAGAAGTTCTGCAGAGCCTGTGGTTGAGTCTGTGCAGTGAGGAGTTGGAAAAAGGATGAGCAGCTTAGAAAAGTGATTGGATGAGAAGCTCCTTTTAAGCTTTTGGTGGCAATCCTGAAATGTAAGGTCCTCTGAGGGTTTTTTGCTGTACTAAGCTGTAGTTTTTTCTGCATAAATAATGCTGGAGAAAAGTAACTTACTTGTGGAACATATGTTCTACATGGTAGCAAACATTTGCAGTGTCTGGACAAAGTGTCTCACTGCTGCTATGAGAGCCATGAAGCACAGGCCACTGAAATCATGGGGTCCTCAGTATGGGGTTGAAACTGTTCTTAAATGATGGCCCCACTGCGTGGTGGATAAAAGGGAAAACAGTGTCTTTAGAGAACTTGCTTGAAATGAGAATATTGTGTAGTCCAAGAGCCAAATGATTTAATATGCAATGAACCCAAAATCTCATTTAAAGAAGTGAATGTGCAGGCTTGCCCCAACATAATTTACTTATTTTTATGAGTATCTTCCATGCACTGCTAATAAATATGAACTATTAACGGGTTTTTAATCTGATTCGCGTTTATTACAGGTTGAGTGTGAGGCTATAAATAATGCTTGCTTAGAGGCATGAAGGGTAAAGCTGTGTAAGTGGGTCTCTCAGACCTTCCTGGAGCTGGGCTGTGCAAGGCACTGCCTATTTGCAATGCACATGAGCCACCAACTCAATTAATCAGGCTGTGAGGATGCTCTTGTGAAGCATTTGTACCACTGTTTCCTCTGAAACAGGGTCTTGCTCTGACTGCATGGGTTTGAAACAGGTATTTTGGGGCATAACCTGTGTTTCTCTATTCCCTGGGAACTTAGAAGTTAAACTGCTTATGAAAGGGATGAGAGATCTTGGAGATACTTATTGCTGATGTTTCCCAGAGTCCCTTACCCTCATCTGTCTCTCCCACTTTTCCTCAGCCATCAGGTAACACAACTAATACAAGTAATAAATGCTCATGTGAGGAGGGGAAAAGTTGAGCATAAAGCATTAGAGGGAAAAGGAAAGACATCTTAAGGGCTTCTTTGCTCCTTTTTAATTTTTTTCTCCTTTTATGGAGCCATTTTCTCCTACAAGGTTGGGTCCCCAAGCAGATCTCTCTCTGGAGGGGGTTGCAGATTCAATAAGAACAACTCCTTATTGGAGTGTTCCTTTTTTCCAATTGGGAGATCTTGACTCAAGAAGAGGAAGAAATTAGCAACTCTGGTATCCTGGAATAGCAGTAGCTAAGGCAGGTAAGAAATTTGTGTGTGTTTCCTGCTGGAAATCTAGTTTTTATCAAGGAGAAGATATGAAATAGGAATTGCAGAGAGGCTTTACATCCTCATTTCACATCCTCCTTCTCACCATTTGCTTGTTGTGTCCTGAGGGTGTGCAGGGCCAGAAGAGCTCTCCCAGTGTGTGCTGCACACCCCCTCTTGCTAGCCTGGTAAGAGGTGCTGCCCAAACCAATTTGTCCAGAAAGAAGAAAATGCAGAGAAAAGGCACCTCTAGGACTGCTTGTTGAGATGTGGCAGCATAACTTCTCTTTGTGGCTGAAAGTTTTCTGATTGTTTTTTCTCAAATGTTTACCTTCCCAATCTGTGGAAGCTCCCTGAGGAAAAGAAACGCTTTGTGATAAATAGTTTTGTCAACAGCCCAGTTTTCCTTCAAAAGTGTTCTGATGGAAACTTCTTAGGAACATGCATCTTTGGTCTTACTTGCCCTTTATTTGCACAAGCAGGTGTGATTTATTTTGCCCTTTGATGTACCATGCAACTCCCATTGAAAGCAACCATGGTTGTGCATAAGTTGTGGGAGCAACTCTTTGATGCTTCCCAAGATTTCGTTAATGAGTGGGAGCTACCCAAAGTCTCAGGGACTTCTTGATGGAATTATAGCTGGCAGAAATTAATTTACAAGCAGCAGTCTAAAGTGCACAATGACGTGGACTTGTTCTGGATTATGTGTAGCTGGTTTGTTGGTGCATTGTGCTTTTCACACTGATTTCCGTTCCATTACATGGCTGATAATAGTTTAATTACAGAGAGGAGAGGCCAATGCCCTGGTTTGATGGAAGGCCAGAGAAGGTGCACGTCCACTGACCTCCATCTGAAGTTTGTATGGCATTTCCATTAAAAGCTGCATGCTTGCTTTACTGGAGAATATGATAAATATTTTATTCTGAGATGTTTTTGTGTGATCTGTGTAAGGTCATCCAGTACAAGGGCAGGGAGATTGTTCAAAACTTCCTTAAGGCATCAGCTTGATACTACTTAATGCTTTGTTCTTGTGGTTCTTTTTCTTCATATTCCTTGCCTTGCATGAAAATCAGTAAATAAAACATCAGACCTGAACCCCCCAATCTTTCCCCTGTATTTGGTACTGATGGGGCCACACCTTGAGTGCCATGTCCAGCTCTGGGCCCTCAGTTTAGGAAGGATGTTGAGATGCTCAAACATGTCCAGGGGAGGCAGCAAGGCTGGTGAGGAGCTTGGAATACAAACCCTGTGAGGAACAACTGAGGGTTGTTTAGCCTGGATAAAAGGAGGCTCAGAGGAGACCTTATCACTCTCTACAGCTACCCGAAGGGTGATTGTAGCTAGGTGGGGATCAGTCTCTTCTCCCAGGTAACCACTGACAGAACAAGAGGCACAGCCTCAAGCTGCACCAGGGGAGGTTTAGGTTAGATGTCAGAAAAAAAATTTGTCACTGAAAGAGTACTGAGGAATGGAGTCATCTGCCTGGGAAGGTGGTGGAGTCACCATCCCTGGACATGTTTAAAAAAAGACTGGACGTGGCACTCAGTGCCATGGTTTAGTTGATGAGGAGGCGTTGGGTCATCGGTTGGAGTTGATGATCTCAGAGGTCTTTTCCAGCCTAGTTCATTCTGTGATTCCCAGGGCCTGAGAGGAGGGATTCCCAGCACAGCTGTTGTGACAGCAGCAAACTTCCACTGGGGGCTGCAGAGATGGATGAAATCCCAGCAGCCTCTGCAGGAAATGCACAGCAGAGGTCAAGCACGGTCTTGGGGGATTTCTTTTAGTGCCTGTGCTACTTCAAATTTGGCAGCTTTGTGTGGCTTAAAAATGTGCACTGGTGCCTGTAGATGCTGCTTTCATTGGGCTGTGGCTGCCCAGTCAGGCCTTGGGGTGTTACTGGTGAGAGTAATGGTGTGGCCATTCAGTGGTCAGGGCTGTGGTGGGCAGTGCAGGCACTTGTCTGTCTCAGATGGCACCTAAATGTCCAATTTTTAGTGTTCATCCTGCTTCCTTCTGCTGGAGGGGCCTATTGAATGCAGACTGTATCCCAGGCTAACTTTGCTGCCCAGACATTATTAAAGGAAATGAATTTGCGGTGCCTGCAATGCTGTTGGCTGCTTTGTTATGTAGTCCTAGAGTAAGAGCAGGTCAATACTGCATTAGTTCTGGCTTGATGTGACCTGTCTGAAGCCACCAGAGTAAATTCAATTTGTGTTTATTTCTGTGCTGGAGTCTGTTCTTCATGGGCTTGACAAGGAATTAATCTTACCTTGCTTTTACTTATTTTGAAAGGAATAACAGTGGAAGGACTTAATCCTGGAAAGACTTTGTGCTGGCTTTCAAATACGCCTTGTCTAATGTTTCTGTACAGTTTTGGCCTGACGGTGCTTAGCTAATCCATCTGATGGTAATTCTCACAAAGTCCTTTGCAGTCTCCACTGCCCAACCTCTGATTCCCAGGAAAGGTTTTTACAGCTGAGACAGTGCTGTAAATACTGCAGCTCTTAGCTGGGATTTTTTTTTCCCCACATAATTCATGGACTTCAGTAATGCGACTTCCCCAGTGAAAGGGCATTTATAGATTTCACTCTCTACTGCCTGATCTGTGACCTGCTGGAGTCAGCAAATGTCTTTCTGCTGACCCTATCTGGCTTTGGATCAGGCAATAGGGAGCCTTTTGAGTGAGAGCTATCTGCTCCTTTCTAATGGCTGTATCATATGTCATGGATTTTTCCTGGTTAGAAAAGGATATAAAAGCTGTGATGTTAGAAACCATAATACTTTGTTAATTGGTTTGCATTAAGGCACGTTAATCAAACTGAAAGGGAATGTTAACTGGATTTTCACGTCTGCTACAGCAGCACTTAGAGCCTTCTGCAAAGATGAGGACCTGTTTAGTGGTGCTTGAGGACAGAGGAGTCAAACCAGGGTTTCTTTGCAAGGAGCTGAATGATGCCTGTGTGAATCTGTGGATGTGAGAATTAACTGTGAGATGCAGGATCATGCATTGTGATCCCTTTCAGCACCAGTCCCCAGAGACCTGAGCTCAAACCAATTGAGGGTTCAGGCTCATTGAGCATCTGGAACATGGGAGATGCAACAAAATTTTTCAGTAAAAAAGACTGGAGTCTGTCCATCAGTTTTCCTGGTTTTAGAAGCTGTTTCTCTCAAGCCTCTCCTGGTATGGATGGCTTTTTCTCTCTTCCCAGAAAAGCTCACCAGGCAGAAACAGCAAATCCAAGCCTGTGAGCACATGAGCATCCTCACAAATGTGCCATCATTGCAGGTTTATGAAACAATGCTGGTAGGTTTTAAGTCTACTTTTATGTAGAAATAAGTATGTTAAAAGACCTATGGGTCTTTTTCTAGGAATCAGTTATAAAAGACCACAGGTGATGTGATAATGATTTGCCTTTCAGGCTGCTTTTTTGTACATCTCTCTGTCTTCTGGGAAGCCTGTTGGCTACACAGTTGTCACCAGTTGCTCAAACACAGCAGTTTTGGGTTGCTGGGAGGTTTTTTTGCAATAAACTATTTTTCATTTCAGTAGCAGATTCTCATTATGCAAAAGGAGAAACAGCCAAGGCTAGTGTTTAAACCTACTTAAGACTTGGACTGCATCATCTGTGTAGTTGAAAAGCACTGCTTGGGTCATTGTTTTGTTCCAGTTTTGCTGCTACTACTTTGGCAGATGTTTAAAGATCCTTCCTGATGCTGAACCTGGCACAGAAACTTGACCTTGATGTGTTACAGGTCCTCCTGCTCCCCCAGCAGACAGAGTTGCAGCAAAGGGAAGGGTCTGCAGCTTGATTTCCCCCAGTACAGCCACCCCACAAGTAAACAAGCATTAATCATCCTTCCCAATGCACTGGTCTTCAGTCGAAAGTGGTTGTTAAATTCCTGATTGTAATTGTGATTTGCATTGCCAAGCAGCACCTCAGGTTTAAATAATCGATGTTTCATTTTCTTGTTCTGTTCATGTGTGCTGGTTGTTTCCCTGAAGGGAGGTTTGGTGGATTGTTTGGTACCTCTTGCTAACCCAGGTCCCCTTGTCTTACCTTTGCAGCTAATTGGCTGGGTTTGATTTTTAATTCACCACTTGCCTTGGGTTGAAAGAGGCATTCCAGAAAGTCACTTCTTAGAATTTGGTGTTAATTGACTAAAGTAACTTAAAAGTAGAGGATATATAGAAAAACTAGTACGTTTCTTGCATTCAGCTTTGACTGGGAAAGGAAATATTGCTCACAGTTACACTCAAACCTGTTCATAGCTGGTCATCCCATCCATTGTACATGATAATACAATGTTTGCGTCTTATTTTCATTCATAAACTGACAGAAGACCAAAAGCTGTCATCTTCTGTCTCTTCTTGTTCTGCTGCACAGCCCTGAATGGCCTGGTCATTACCAGACCTACTTGAGTAAGTAACTGGAGAAAACAACCGTCCTTCCTCTGCAGATGGTTCCTAGGCTGTCCTGATCCTGCCCCATCCAGCAGACGTGATGGCTGGGGAGGTGAAGGGTGATCATTCCCATCACCCAAAACTCAGGTCCTGGTCTGCTCAAGAACTGCAGAGCAGACAAGGTGTACCCCCAAGGCAGGGGCAGTGGGCATAAGGAGAGGTCAGCCCAAGTTCCTCCTTCTTAGCTCATGTGCAGTTTATCAATACAGATGTGCACCACTGTCTTGGCAAAGTGTTTTAACACACTTCTGAGAAAGACCTGTCCCCCCCAATGCTGTCAACAGTGTTAAAATAGCAACAAAACAATATGCTTATCAAGTATGTATCAAAGCGAGGGTAAATCAGCAATGTAGTGTTGATGGTAATTCATCAAATTAGTGAAATCACTATGTAAGGATTGATTAATTTGGCTACTAATTTGAAGTCTAAGGGGGTGACTCTCCTTCTGAGGCAGGTGGTCTTCTGGGATTTCCAGTAAGTCAATCAAATCTATAATTGCAAGCTAGCTAAATCATATGGAAAACAAATTATCATCTGACACTTCAGCCACTACAGCAGAACCAGCTGCACACATGTGGTGCAGGAGGGTTGAGAAGGACTCTCCAGTACCTTTTGTTTTGTCACACAGTGTTTACTGACTAGGATTAAAAGTCATCAGGGCTCAAGAGCAGAGGGCTGCTAAGCTGTGGAGAACATTTGAAGCTGTGGTCTGTCCCTCATCTGTGGTTGCAGTTGGACTGTCATCATGTTCCCAGGGATTGTGGATGTGTTTGGTTTAATGAGAGGGAACTAAAAGGCCTGCTGCATTTTTAGTTGTGTTTGCATGGCTCAGTGTGCTGGATGCAGGCTCTTTAATGTTGCTGAGAGAAGTCTTGCAGACTTCAACTGTGTGCAACAGTTTAATCACAATTCTTTCAGGATACGGTGAGAGGTTGCAGAGGGTACTGTAGCTCAATCCACCTCTGAAAGAAACCAGGGGTGGAAGGGATTTTCTGGGAGCTGGTGATGTTGGTGGAGTCCTCCTCTTTGCTGGTTCTGTGACTCCGGCCCTGTTCAGGCACCTCAGCTCAGTGTGTTATGCTGCAGGGCCTGGGCAGGGCTGTGTTTCTGATGTCCCTGGAGAGCTGATCTCACCCAAATGGCTGCTGCCGGGAAAGCTCCGGATGAAAGGCTGAGAATTGCCTTCTCTAATGGCTTTTTATCCAGCAAAATGTTTTGTTGCCTTATTTATGACTTCTGTAACATGGGAGCCTGGGATGAAAAGGCTGAAGGCTTCCTTTTATTTTTGTCTGCAAACTCCCTCTCACTGCTGCGGATTTGCAAGTTCTTCAGTGGGATAAAAGTTGTGGCTGGGGCTGGCCTTCCCCTGAGTTGTTTCATTATGCTGTTGACATGAACACTAAATCCTGCTTTCCTTTGCTGCGTGCTGAAGGTCACCGCTGCAGTATGATCGTAATGAGCCTCATAAGCCAGTGTCTCATCCCGGCAGAGCTCTCTGCAGATTGCCCAAAAAACCCCAACCATTTATTCTTTAACCTCATCAGTCTACAGATGCCAAAGGCATCGTGTGAGCCTGAGTCTTGTAGCTCATCGATGTTGGATGAGGCTTTGATCTTATAGGACTTGGGGGCTAGCAGAAGGCATTAGGCAGTGGAATAAAAGTAGGCAGTGTTTCAGGTAGTAAATGCAAGACTCAGCATCAGAGTGCCCACTCTGAAAGTAATGGTCCTTGTGCTGTGTATCCTGTGTAATCTGGCATGAAGAGGTGGTCATGCAAGCCAATTCTTGTTTTTGTCTACACAGTCTATGAGAGGTGTATGGAGGAGTCATTCAGCAGCATGCAGGTCCCGAAACAGAGGGGGAAGTTGGAAATGAGCCATTTAAATAAATGCACCTGCAGCTTCTCCACCCTCTCTCTGATCATAGTTTTCTAGTTAAACACCTGCACATTTAGTACCTATTAATATAATAATTTCATGCTCCACTGATTACCCTGGCTATTAGAAACATGGAGGGATAGTCTGGGAATACCCAATGTTCTTTTGAGTGGGTCTGTTGTTGCATAGATCATAACATCAGGAAGTTATGTTGTCATTTAAATTGTGTGAATTTGGTTTAATTAAAAATACAAAGAGAGGGAAGAAAAATCACGCAAACTTTGGAGTAAAGCAGCAGAGAGAAAATGTTTATCAGAGCTTTTATTATAATTTATACAAGATACACAGATCAGAATCTATCTGTCTTTGGGTGTGAATATGTTTCTTGGGGAAGTGAAAACACCTTGTTGGTGTGGCATATCTGATGGGTTCCCATGCACACTGCCACCTGCACCATGGGCTGAGGTCCCTAATGGACATCTGGGTGCCTCTCTGGATGGACACAGGAGTGTTTGCTTTCCATGTCTTTTATTGCTTGGGTCATGGCTGCACCATACCCTGAGTGTGCAGATAAACAGCTCAGGGACTCACTAGGTTCCACAGCTCTGGGCATTCACCTTTCTGACACAGCTTCTCTTCTCCACTCCATGTTGCTCCTCCATGTCCTTCCCCTGCTTGTAGAATGAGGCTGAGCTGATGAAACACAGACTGTCCCTCTCACACTTGGTCTCAGCCTGCAAGTTCACTTCTGTTAAACTTGATTACTTCTGAGTCAGTGTCGGGTCAGCAGGAGGGAGTTCATCTCCTCCATCTTTCAGATGTCTGAAAATTATGTGGAATTTAAAGCCTGTTCTACCATTGCAGAAAAGAGGGGACGAATGGAGCTGTCTAAAGGCTAATTCCTTTCTCCTTCCCCCTTGTCTTCAAGCAATAAACCTGGGAGACTGCTGTGCTGAACAGGGATGTCCTAGGGAAGGAGGGATGCACTCTGGTCCAGGGCAGAAGCTTCTGAAAGCTCTGCCCTACCTGGTGATCTGCTCTGGTGCTCTGTTTTGGTCAGGCTGGCTGTGACATGATGTGCTTGCAAAGCCCTGCTTTGCATGACCACAGGAGAGTTAATCCGCTTCCCCTTAGCCACCTGCAGGAGGGTGGATAGCACGAGATGTCATTAGAATGTGGGAATTTTCCTTTGGATTTGTGACCTGAAACGAGGATCCGGGGGCCTTTATGGGGCTGCATTTAGAGCCATATTTGCTGCTCAGCACAGTGAAGAAGAGATTGCTGTAAGAGACAAGGGAAGGTGCTGGTCTGTGATCTAGACAGTGTGTGACAGCTGATTCAGCCCTGGCCGGGCGGCCGAGCATGCAGCACGCAGGGGGTTTGTGTATCCTGCTCCGATCCCTTTTAGAAATAGTCCTGGGCAAGAGCCGCTTGCTGACAGTGCAAACACCCCTGGGGGAAGGAGGGAGGGCAGCTGCAGAGCCCGTGCTGTGTGAAAGCCAATTATCCCGACGCGTTTTGCAGCAGGAGGGACTTCCAGAGCACGGGAGCAAGGAAATTTGCAAACTCCAAAAGCTGCCTTGTTCTTAGGTTTTGCTTTATTTTAAAGCTGTATCTGCCTCACTAGAGATCCAGGTTTCCTCCTGTGAGCTCCTCCTGTCCAAGGCAGGCTCTCCTGAGCCTTTGCCATCCTCGATGTGGTAAGAGGTCTCTTTAAAACTGCAAAGAGCAGGAGTTCCTCCTCTTCCCTGGGCAATCTGTCAGTGTCCTGGTTAGTGGTATGCCTGCCCACGGGCATCATTCTATTCTGTGCTTTGCTTGAAGCTCACTCCTCTTAGTGTCCCTGATCAGTGAGCAGAGAGCTAAATCAAAATCTGACTGCAAAATAAGGCCATGGCATTATTCCTCCACTGCTCGCTGGAGCCCTAGAAGTGTCAGTATGGTTTTTACATTTATAGCTAAGGCTGGCTCCACTGTGGATATATATTCCTGTCAGATTCGTGTTCTTTGACACTAACTTGCCCAGTTCTTTTATGATGTAGCTAATTTGTCCCATGATTTCATACAGCAGAGCAGTAGACAAATCTGCGAGTTGCAATCTTTTTAGCACTCAAGTGTTCCCCCTTTGTTTGCCTTTGCATCTACTACTTTTAATTGTCATCTAGACAAAGTGAAAGTTTTATAGTATGCTAATAATTGCTGGTGCACTGGTTCTGGAGCAATGCTTACAGTACCTGTGATGCCTTCTGGATGGGAAGGTGGCTGCCAGCATCCCCCTCCTGCCAGCATCACATGCTTTTTCAGCCATATGATGCATAGCCAGGCTTTGAGTTCTGACCAGAAGAGAAATGTTAAGGCAGGCAGAGGTGTAAAATCAGCTGAGGTTTGGTCCTGAGCTTTTGCAATCATCTAGTAGGAATAAAGGGACTGCTTCTATCATTTGGTCTTTGGAAGAAGAATGGGCTGACACAAACCAGCAGGCAGTTTTCTGGCCGCATGCTGCTTAATAACACATTCAGTATTGATTAACTGTAATTTTAAGCCTGTTTGGACAATTCAGCCACTTGACTGAGGGGTTGGAACACAGTGGAAGAAATGTTAATAAGTGTAGCTTCCCATTTGATCATGAGTTTAAATTTTAAAATCCTCCGTGTATGAATTGAGTTATTGTATTCCCAGGGAGAAGCCAGTTTGATTTATGACCTTTTGATGTCCCAAATACAATTAGCACTCCATCAGTATGCAGATACTATCACGGGGTCCAATGACTTGAATGACTTCCAGTTACCCCTCTATCGGCAAGAGGTGTCAGAGCTAATGAAATTCTCTCCAAAAATTATTGATTCATTAGACAACACAATCCTTTGGCTGTCCTTTGCCCAGTGAACTGTCAGGAAAAATGCATCTTCGGATGTCAAAATGTTCCTCCTGTTTCTCATCACAGTTCTTTCTCCTCTCTGGGGTCACTCACATCACTACTACTTCTGCTTGTAGTAACACACTGGGGGCTTTTGAGCACCCTAAAAGTGTGACCCAATCCCCTGGTCAGGGCCATGCAGTGTAGATCTGCCTGGCAGAATACATGCAGTTTCCTGAGCTGAGGTACTCACATGGCCAAAATCCAGGCTGAAAGATAGCAAGTACATCTTGGAGGATGTGAGGTAAAGGAGGTAGATGTGGTGATTTGCAGAAAACCTGGTAATTCCTGTGTTTGACTTGGCACCAGGGATATTCTTAACAGCTTAGTGACAGCCAGAGCCCCACAAAAATATTTTTTAAAAACTCTTAGTGACAGCATCCTAATCTTATGTAAATAAATCTCTTTCCCCTGCTCCTGCAGTATGTTAAGACACTATTAATGCTCTTTTATAACTTGCAAGGGAGTTGGAGAACACAGAGCCATAGAGCTTAGCCAGAACTCAACAGAACTTCATGTTTCTGGTTTCCTTTCTTCACGGATGCACTTTGGGCTGTTTTCCCTTCATTTAATTACCATGATGATAGCTGCAATGTTTCCAGATGCTTTTTTAATTTATTTCCTTTCCCAAACAACCGCTGGAATGGCAGGAAATGCTAAAATAGCAGCAGACAGCCAGGGTGCTGCACAGCTGAGGCCAGGCTCAGTGACAGCTTGTGCCTGCTCGTGTAGCACGGAAGTCTTTACTCACCCGGTATCCGGAGCAAATGAAATTTGATGAGCCTTCTGCCTTTTCTGAGGGGGAGCTGGGCCCTTGTTTTTTTGCCCTCTTCACACTGCCAGCTCTGTGCACCAATTAATCCATGCTAAAAGGACTTACAATGAGCTTGTTATTCTGTGGGCTTGTGAAGTGGCGGCTCGCCAGATTTGAGCTCGTTTCAGATGTTTAATAGATAGAAAGTTGATCACTTGGCAGCTGAACCCACACCCTGGAGACTCTCCCAAGGCTGTGAAACTCTCTGGGATCCTGCAGTTTGGGAAAGGCCAGGTATTTATGGGATAGAGTAATGTTTAGCCTAACTAAAACCAAACACCTAGATACCTGCCTGAGCTTCGTATTATTTGAACTCTGTCATGGATGCCCCTCTATTGACGCAGTGCTGTCCTGTTTCATCTTCCCATCAATACAGGCAGTGATAAGCAAATAGAAAGATAATCACTAGCAGATTAGCTGTTGCTTTGGAAGATTATGCTTCAAAGTTATGCAAATTTTGCTCTCTTCATTGAATCCAGCACGCACATAGAACTAAATTTTCTCGGTTTATTTGCCTTGTTTGTGATAAATAAACGCAAGCTGAAAAACATATCTGGAGCCTATAAATATGGATTTGTTTGTGGCAAGATGCTTCTCAGGCAAACTTAGAAGGATCCTTGCCAGCAATTTATGAGGACAGGCTGTGTGTGATCCCAGGAGAATATTTTGCCATCAACATCAGATGACACCTTAAAGGACAGAAGGAAATCTTGGCTAAGGGCGGCAGCAACTTAGACGTGGGGAGATTTTGTTGTTGTTGTTGTTTTTCAGCTTTGGGATACCTCTTTTTTAACCAAATTAGTGCAAAAATAAGGGCATCCTAAGTATCCCTGTTTGGGGACAGGGTTAGAGGTCGTAGTTTGTACAGAGAGCATCAAAGCAGTCTCGCTGCAAATGCTGTCTGTGTAAGCTTAAGGAGGGGCTGTCCAGGGGAGGAATATGGGCAATAAATTGCCTGCAAGTTTGCAGACTGTGGAGTCCCTTGATGATGGCAGATGCTGTGCAAAATAGTCTGTTCCAGTGTTCTGAGTGTTGTGCCAGAAAATCAGCAAGAGAGCAGCAAAAGTAATGAAATTCTGTGGCTGAAAGCAGCAGAGGGAGAGTAGTTTGTGCTGGGTGTCATTTTTTTTCTTCCAGGTTACTATTTTCTGAGTCTCCTGGACTCTATTGTGCTTTGGTGGACCTAGGCAGTTTGAGCATGGGCTAAGTCAGGCTTTTGCAAACTTGGCAGGCAGAGGTGCTTTTGATTCATAGCCTGTTGCAGAGTCTGTAGATAGCCCAGGAAATGGGTGAAATTCATGAGAATTCAGTGTTCAGGTTGCTGCCTTTTCCTAAATCCTTTCACAAGCCCTTGGAGTATCTGATCTGAGCCGTGTTCCTTTCTTTCCAGTTTGGCTCTCTGCAATTTGTCTTGGAGAGACCTTAGATGGTGATGACACAAAGCCACAAAAGAAATATAAAAGGGCTTTAGTTTGACAGGAGGGCTTACACCTGCATTTACCCTTTGTTATCTGCTGCACAGGGAGCAGAATTTTGGGGAGTTTGAGGTTCCCCCACTTAAACACATTTGATCCCACGGTGCTGTCACAGAAGCAGAACTCTCTTGGCAGTTGTTCCTGGTTAAATGAGGGATAAAGCTGAATCCTGATGTTTCAGAGCCCCAAGTAGAATGTTGGACTCTGGCAGTGCTCTGCTGTCCCCCACCACAGTGGAATTCTCTTCAGTGGCCCCATATCTGCTGCAGCAGCACGTGGAGAGGTGCCCAGCTCTGGCTCCTGCATCATTCCACCTTCCAGCGCAGGAAGGTGACAAGGTGTGACTGCTGTGGGCTCTTCTCTGGCAGCAGATGAACACTTTGGTGCATAAATGCTCATCTCACACCTCAATGTTGAAATCAGCATCACAGTGGAGCCCAGAGAGGTTCAGATGCCCTGCAGGATTAACCAGGATTTAAACGTATTTGAGTTTTTTCTCCATGCTGGGCATGCAGTAGTTTTTGCATTACCTGTTGGAAAAGCCTGCATGTGCCACCCGGATCCCTCTCCTGCCTCTTCAGCCTATTTTGGGATGGGCTATTTTTGGATTGCAGCACAGGTGACGTGCCTGGGAAAAGCGGCATCGCTAACGATGGCTGCGGCGCTGCTGGGAGGATGACACCTTGCTGTTCCTCTGAAGTGAAGGGTTTAAATGAGTCACTGCCTTGTGATTTATTGGAAAGTTTTAGTTGTCATGCTGGTTCTCTCAGCAGCTGACACAGAGAAGGAGAAAAAAGTCCACCCCACAACAAAACCCTGCTAGAGAAGAAAACTGAATGGCATTTTCTATCCATTGCAGCCTTTGGTATAGGATGGGGTGATGGTTACACTAGTCTAGATAAAAAATATAATGCAGTTACAACTGTGGGTATGTTTGCTCTCAAAAATGCTAATGTTAGGTAATTACTCTTTTTTTTTGCACATGTATCCTGCCTATCAAGTGAGATCCAGCACTAGAGCATTTGATTAGTACCTTCAGTG
>JANPWX010019659.1:1443605-1484177 GCA_024734555.1 Trochalopteron elliotii
TACAGCCCCTTTTTCTACCTGGCAGGGAGAGTCTGGTGAGTGCTGGCCGCTAATGCCTGCTCGGGTAACAAATCCTGACCTTGGGTAAAGGCTGGGCAAGTTTTCCCCCACAAAAACACTTTTCTTCCTTCAGCTTTTAAACCCTCGACTTCGAAGACGTCCTTGACAAAGCAGCTTCTAAAGCAATCTCCCTATTTCACAGCACCAGCTCTTTGCCTTCTTTTTTTTCTATTCCATTAACTCAATGTTTTGCAGCCAACACTCGTGTTAATTAGGTGCTAATTTATTATTCCAGCCAGCTGTTATTACTGTGTAACCCACCCCTCCACGCAGATAGACCCCAGCCCCAGGCTGTCTCAGGTGTGGGTTTTGGGTGTTCTTCCAGCCAATGCATGACTACAGGCTGGGTGACCAGCAGCCCCAAATTCACATCCAAGGGAGACACCAAGGCTGCCCTGGCCGTAAAGGAGGAGAATGAGATCCCATGGACATGCTGGGGATGTTCTTCAATGTTTCCTTCCCCAGATCAGCATCATGCCTGTGCATGAACCCCTACTCCAGCATAGTCCTTTCCAGGCAAACTGTCCCCATGAGCAGTGACAGGATCTTCTCCTCAGGGGTTTATGTCTTATGGTCAGTTGGTTTTAAAGAAGTGTGATTGCTAATTGGAGCACATGCCATCCCTCTCCCATCTGGACACCCTCATGTCCATTAAAACCTGACAGCATCTCTGCAAGGGAAGAATGAGTCACAGTGGCAAAAGTGAACAGCAGTTCTCTTACTCTATTCTTACAAAATTTTCTTTAAATATTCACAAGAGCTTTTTTGATGGAAAATCAAACTAGTAAAAACTCCTGAAGAAAGGAGTAATTATCCAGCTGGCTCTTGTTAGTGCATTTCATAGCTATCAAAAACAATGTTCTCCCAGCTCCCTGCCCTTGCTTCAATTCATTAATTAGTGATATTAATTAGTTGTATTAATTACAAGCTCATACTTCTAAAGCAAAGGAGGCTGAATGCAAGAATGTGGTTCATAACCTCTCTGTGGATGAGTAAAGGTTTCTTTCTGAATATTGGAGGTGCCATGGAGAGTTGTGGGAATGCCTGCCAGGCAGCAAAGGTGGCTATGTCCGTTACTGCTAACAGGAGCATCCTACAATGTGGAAGTTAAAATATGGATTTTAATGATGTTGTTTGTATGTACAGGATCACAGCTGCTGTGCTGGTGTCTCCCAGCTCAGTGGATGTTGCTCTTGCTCAATGTGTTGAGGACACTTCTGTTGTTCAGTATCCTGGTGTGCCCTTCCCACCTCCCCTCCCTGGCTGTGATGCTCTGGGGGTTTTGTCATGCTGTGGTGGCTTGAGGGCTCTGCTGGCTCAGCTTTGCAACTGGTATTGCAGAAGGTGGTGAGTCCTCCTGACTGCACATCACTGCCCCAGGGGATGTTTGTCATGGCTCTTTCTAAGCCGTATCAGATTGAAAGCCTGCCCCAGTTCCCTGCTCTAATGCCAAGAACAGATCTGTTGCTGCCCATCCTTGAAGGTCTGCAGTTCAGTTCCAGGTTTGTTGCCAAAACAGCAGCCTCTCTGTAGCACGACCGTGTCAGGTCTTGTGGTCTGGTGGCGTCAGTCGTGTCACTCGAGGATGTAGCACAGTGTCATCGAGCCCTGCAATGACTCTGCCTTAGCAACGTGGGTGAGGTCATTTGTGTAACCAGATGTGCTGAGGCTTTAAGACAGGCTGGCGCTTGCTGTGAAGATGTGAGGCTGTATCATGTAATTTAGGCTTTCAGGTCTTTTGCATATGCGACAGTTGCTTAAGAGGATCATTTTGGTCAAGGAGAGCAGGGCGCTGCCATCCAGGAAGAGAACTCTATAGAGATGGGCATGTGAGGAGACAGGTCACAATGTGGTGGCAGAAAAGGCTGAAGCTGCAGATTAACAAAGGATGGTTTGGTAAGAGAATGGGGGTGCTGCAGTCAATAATCCCATTTTCAGTTTTATTTGTGCTGTGGTCAGTTGACTCCCCCGTGACACTCCAAGCCTGACAGGAGCAGGTAAACAACCTTTGCAATTTATTTAGCACAGCTTCCAGGATACGAGTTGAACAGAGAACCATGAAAGCAGGGAGTTTGGGTACAGGTCCCTGCTGTGCTCCTGCAGGGCAGTGCCAGGGTGAGCAATCCACATGACCAGTCCTCCTTAGTGAGATACTGAAACTGCTTGGATTTCATTTCATTAACACTTAGAGATCAGGCAGTGTGAGTGGAATTTAGGGTCTTTAGTTTGAAGGTGTGCCAACTCCTGCAAAACACCCAAGCTAGTTTTTGATTTTCCTTTTCCCTCTACCTCATTTTTTATCTGGAAATATCACTAAATATTAGTGCAGTATTTTGGTCTGGATAAGCCATCAAGGCAGGACCACATGGTGGCATTGAAGAAGTGGTCACAGGTGGGAGCAGTCACAGCTAGAGCATGGGCTCTCCTATCATTGCTCCTTTCCCTACTTTGGGAAGCTGCCCCATTTCCACCATCACCACGTATTTTGTTTTCTGCAGCACAATTACTCCTGGGAGCTCAGCAACTGAGTTGGCAGTGAAGTGCCATTGTTCCAACCCATGGGCAGAGAAACCCACTTGGCTGAAGATGTGATGCTGGGCAGCCCTAAGGAGCAGTTGCTCTTCAAGCAGTTCTTTTGACCATATAGGTTAATGGCCCTTTAGACCAGGCAGTTGTGTAGATTTTAGGGGTACAGCTCTTGGGGGGTCTCTTCGCATGGGGCTGCCAAGGTGGGACTGTGCATGTGCAGAGTGGGGCTGCCTGTGGTGTGATCCTGTGCTGTGACTGGGGACATGCTCAGACCTCAGAGCTCACAGTAAATGTTCACCTGACTCCTTTCAGTGCTGATCTACAGGCAGAGGCTCACTAGGTAGTTAACACTTCTCCCCCTGCTGCGTGCTCTCACAACTTGAGGTAATTTGGTGATTTGACAGCATTTCTCCCTCACGCCGAATATAAATCAGCATTTGGCACAGTCCTGCAGGACTGCAGCACTGCTGGGGCAGAGGCACTGGAGCGGGTGCTGTTAGTGTGCAGCTGGCATACTGAAACCTCAGTTTCTGCAGTGTGCCAGCCCCAGGGGACTCATACTGCAAACAGCCCCTCTTGTCCTCATGCACCGTCAGCCCATCACCTGGACCAGACCAGGTGGGTTCTTTGCCCCTCCAACTCATCACTTACTTCTGCCTTGGGGGCCAGCCCCATCCATGGGGTCGCCTGGTGTGGGCACAGGAGACTGAGCTTGCCCACAGTTAATTAACTGTTAGAACCATGAATTCTGTAAGACTTTGCAATTAATTTCTTAGGGTTTTTTTTCTTGTTGTTTTTGTTAATGAATTCATTCCATGAGCTCGTGGAAATATCCTGGTGAGGCTTGAAGAGCTGGATTACAGGGGGGAAAAAAGCCTCGCATTTTGCACCAGCATTTAGCTGATGAAATGTAAAGATGCAATGAACTGATTAGTGATTCTGGTAATGTAATTAATGCCTCTGTTCTTTCATACATGCAGAGCTGGAGGTCGAGCTGAGCGCTCAGTGAAAATTTGCCCTGAATGCGCAGTTCACTGTGCTCAAAGTTACTGCTCCCTCATTATGATTCCTCCAGTAATTCCAAATTAAAGTTGATATACTTGTAAACCAAAAGCAGGGCATGCCTGTGAATTGCAAGGGCTGGAGAACTCAGGTGCAGGATGGGAATGTTAATGCAGTGATCTGCCACAGACTGGGCAGGGGGGGGCTGCAGCAGAGCAAGCACCTTGGTGCCTGTCACTCCTGCCAGATGCAGAGCTGGTGGTGGGCCTGTCTCAAATCCTTGTCTGCACTTCCCTGGCTGCTACAGGCAACCAGCAGTTGTGGTTCTGCAGTTACATCTTCTTAACATCCCAACCATCATAAACCATTAACGTAATTCCCAGTCTGAAACCAAGCTCGGATGAGCTCATTTTTCCATGCAGCATGATTTTGACATGCCTTACATGAAACTTTTATCTTCTTTTTTTTTCCTCACCCATTTTTAATAAACATCACATTATCAAAATATTAGTGACGCTGGATTTGCCACCATTGGTTTACCATAGATAACAGCATGGAGTGTTCTTCCTGTTCCGATTCAATAGTGCATGACAAGGGAATCCAATTTGTTCAGATTTAGATGACATGCCTCCAATTATGTAATTCCATTAGGAGGTGCCTGCAGCCAAGTCTGTGCTCACAGTCTCAGCAGACATAACTCTAATGGGACGTGTTACAATATTGCTGTGTGGTAAGCACAACTTTGATAGAGAGCACGACCTGTCTCTCGCAGTCGTGTTTGTGGGAATGGAGAACACAAAAAATGACCCAGCTGTACTCGGGGCTCTAATCTGGCAATAAGTTATGTCACTACAAGAACAAAGCTTTGCAATGAAAGGTGAATTTGCAATGGCTATATATTTTATGTATTCAAAATCAGTCAGTAAATGCAGCACTTTGAATATGATCTTATATTCACTTCCATAAATGGAAGATATATTGGTTGCAGTTTTTTCTCTTGAATACCTCAGATTCCTATGTACTTGGGAATGTTGGATATTTATGAGAATATAAAGCAGTCATGAAAACATAAGACTAAATCTTAGCACAGTTACAACTTGCTTTAAATTATTAATCTTTAAGAAGCATGATAAAAAATTCTGCTATGCAAATTCTGTGGCACTGGAGTTGGTGTACATATCCATTACTGTAGAGCTATCTAAATAGTGGTTTTAAAATAATTGTGTAATGTTGATGCAGAGTTACAGTTTCTGCAGGCAGGAAAAGGCAATTCTAGTGGCAGATCTGTCTCCCCAAGAAGTGGGATGTAACACCACTCATAAATAAAGCTGTTTAGATGAATTTAACATCACTTGCAAACCAGAAGATTTCTGCAACGCCTTTGGGTAACATGGCTCAGGCAAGGTTTGGCAGGGCTCAGCTCTCCAAGGGCTGGGAAAAAGCTGCATGGGCCACATGGGGTGTATTTTTGGTTGAGGGTGCTAGACCTGTGGAACTGAAGAAATATGCAGGCATTTAGTAGCCATAAAAAGGTCAAAACTCTGGCAACTGTGTGACACCTCTTGCCCAATCTTGCCCTGTGTTAGGGCTGGATCTGCAGGCAGATTTGTTCTGCAAAGCAGGGATGTGAGCTGTACCTCTGTTGGCCAGTGCTGACTAGGGTTTGGCCAAACAGATAGTATTTAAATATATAGCTTTTATTAAGAAGAAAAGCTCCCTAATCCTTGCTCTGGGAAAGTATGAGTGATAGCATCTCTACTTTCATAATCTTTTGCAGTTCTCACATGAATATATGAAAGAATTTAATAATGTTCTAGGTTAGAAAATGATCATGCATATGCATACATCTTTAAAATCTGTCTTCTCTGACTTTCTTTCCCCTTACTTATGTCAAGAGAGGAAGCCAGCAAATGATTTCAATGTATGATGCATCCAATATCACCTTTCACATAAACAGAAAAAATATGCTTCCTCTGTTGATGTGATGAGGCCAGGATGCATTTAAGTGTCTAGAGAAAGTGTCATTTTGTTTAAAATAATGTGAAGAGGAGCCTAGTCGCAGTATGTTGGAATGAGTTATGGGGGTGCTGCTGTTTTAACGACAGGATGGGGAAGATGCAGTGGAAGATGCTGCCATTGTGCCTGAGCCCTGGCCCACATTACCACTGCTGGGAGCCCTTTTGCACCTGCTGTTCTTGTCCCCATCCCTGCACGGATGCTTTGCCAGAAAAACCCACTCAGGTGGTGCTTAGCTGTGCTTTAATCTGGCCCCTCAGTGGATTGCTTAGCCTGCAGATACAATGGAGTATATCAACCTCAGTTCAAAACCCAGTGTAATTTTGTGGGAATGAATTGTTCAGATAAATTTGGTAGAGCACAGTTTCTTAATCTGCTAAATGGGGAAAGACACTGCTGCCTGCAATTTGGGAATAAATTAAATTATTCTAGATTAACCCCTCCAGGGATGGAGACATAGGAAGAAGCTGTTGCTGCTCAGACAGTCGATTTTCAGGTTTATTTATCGCAGCAATCCAGCTGCCAGTGTGACCGAGAGCAGAGCCTGAGCTGCTGCCATGCACTTCATCATGCTCCGGAGCACCTGTTTGCTGAGTTCAAATGCAGAACCATCAATCTGCTGCAAACTAGGCTGCATATCCCGGCACTGGGGGCACTGGACACTGCTTTGGCTTCTCTCCCTGGGGACAAAATACCCAGGTGTGTTTCTTTGGGCATTCAGGAGTTCATTAAAAGTTTTGTTAAAGCAGTTGTGCTCCAAGACAAGCTCAGTCCTCGGGTCCCTTCTGATCTATGAGAGCCCTGTTTGGTTCCCTTTAAGAGGAGGTTCCCAGGTGGGCTTAGAGGAGCGCCACAAGATCCTGCAATCTTCACCCTTGGATGCCAGCATGGTGCTGGATTAAGTGACAAACCTGCATGCAAGAGGCAGAGCCCATGTTGCAAATGGTTTTGTGACAGAGCATCGCTGCCTGTCTGCAAAGCTGGCCTTGGACTCTCCACCCCCAAAGCTCCACTCCATTTCAAAGCAAAATGGGAAAAGTCTGGGATCCAAAAGATCCATACCTTGGCCTGTGCAGCATCTCCCTTTGTCTGATCCTTGCAGGAGTCCCAGGGGTGTCTGCACAAGCTGAATGGTGAGAGCAGAGCTGGTGGTCCCAGCCCTGTGCCAGCACAGGGGCAGGACAGGAGGGGTGCCCCTCCTTGGAGACCTGGCTCAAAGCTGGTGCTGCTGGTGAGAGGAGTTATTGCTCAGTACTGCAAGTGGTGAGAGGGAATGTTCAGTGTATTACTTTCTGGGACAACTTCCCAGAAAATGTTTCCTTGTCATAATTGCAGCACTGATGCCATAAGCCCCGGCAGCAGCTCCCCTTTAGTGGAGATGAATAGAGTGCAGTATCAGGAAAGCTTTCCAGGATTCAGTTTGGTCACAGCCTGCTAAATCAAGAGCCTGTTCAGTGAGGGCATCATGTTCTCCTCAGCCTGGCCACACACAGCTAAGAGGGACAGCTGAAAACTCACTGTGTTTGCTGCTTGAATCTGGGTATACTGCTACATCTGTTCCCCAGGAGCCACTGGACTCACACTCTCTCCTGATGTGTTGTCTGAACTGGACAATAAAGCTCCTTGAAGCAAGGACCACGTTTGCCATGGTGTTGTCAATCCAGTAGATGTGTATTCTCAGGTCCTCCTTGTCCCCATCCACATGTGTGGCTCCTGTGTCTTGAATTATATTTCATGGTTTGTAAGAGGGGGGAAATAAACATGTGAAACTGCAACTTTGATGTTAAGCATTGAGGGGTTTTTAGAAGGATGGTGGACCAACAATTAATAGAAAACCTTCTGGCTTTGTTACTCTGTTGTTCCCTGGTGGTGTGAGACTTGGCACTGGTGAATCCTGAAGGGACATTCGTTCCATCCTGTCCCTTCCCCTTGGGGGCACCGACTAAGGGGACTGTGGAGTTCACTGAGGAAGAGGATGGGATAAACAAATCAGTCCTTCATGGAGATGGAGGTATCAGGATCACCTCCATGCTCCCTTGAGTAGGGCAGTTCCTCAGTGCTCTCCCACTTCTTACCTGCCATGCTTTTGGGATGGTACAGAGTTGTGCTCCACTTTGTTTCCTCATTGGAAACATTTGCTTGGAGGGGGACAGCTTGGGTTGAATTTCCCCAAAGTTCTCAACTTTCCCAAAGCTGCACTCTCAGCATTGGAGGGTTGTGGTGTTTCACATGGGTAGGGGAGATGCAGTAGAGACAGAACATAAGCTGATGATTGGTGAACTGTAAATTTGAGCTGGAAAAGTGGCTGTACTGTAAAATTCAGGACACCATCTGTTTCATTGCTTACTTGCAGTAACATTTGTACTTGATAATTAAAATGTCACACACATTTTTAGCCAGAATGATCCATGGAGGAGTAGAACAGTGTCTTCTGAAATCTTTCAAGAGATCACAGACAGTAACAGAATTGTTTTGAACCATCTCTTGCTGCTCATAGAGGAATTTTGCTTCTTGGCTTTTTGTTTTTTTGGGTTTTTTTTGTTTGTTTGTTTGTTTTTGGGGGGGTTTGTTTGTTTGTTTTGGGGAGGGGGGTTGTGTGTGGTTTTTTTCTGGTTTTTGGGGTTTTTTTTGTTGGGTTTTTTTTTTTGTTGGTTTGGGGTTTGTTTTTGTTTCTGGGTTTTTTTTCTGATGTTTTTCTTTCATATTTTGAGGATGAGGTTAGGGGAGTGGAAGCAATAAAAGATCCTTTTGGAAGGAGCTGTGACCTTAGTGAATAACCCTACATGTCATGTGGTTTATTTTGCTTTAGGTTTGTCATACCAGGTTTATCATATCCCTTCTGGCAGGGGTAGGTTATCTCTGGCTTCAGCTGAAATCAGCTTGTTTTTAAGGGTTTCTCAGCTAGCCTTAGCAAGGCTTCCCTCCAGCTGATGGTTCAAAGTCCTGCCTGCTTGTTTGGCTGTGGGTGGTGAGGGATGGGAGCTGAGGGCACAAGAACTGCAGTGAGAAGCTGCTCAAAGAAAGGTCAGATCTTGACCCAAACTTGTGATACCCTCACAGTGAGAGAGCCAGAGCAAAAGGCAAAGCAAGTAGCACTGTTCATGGGCAGTGGAATTGGGTGCTTTTTTTTGCAGTGCCAGTCTTTCAGCTGGCACACAGAGGAGCTGGACTCCTCTCGTTGCCCAGCTCAGGTTGTTGCCTCTCTGTGGTGGCCTCAGTTCAGCTGCCACTTTGGCTGGAGTTTGCTTCATGGCACTGATAAGATGGAAAAAATTGAATTTGCTTTTGACTGTCTGCAAGCAGGATTTTGAATGTCTTAACGCTACAAATTAATTAAAAATAGCGGGGGCATCTGAAATCCAGAAAAGCACAATGTGTCCCAGCTGATGTCTCTGCTGAATGTGCTGTCACTGACAGCCAGGAAAGCATCTGATGAGGTTTTGCCAGCTCAGTCTCCAGTCTCCAGGCACACCACAAACTTGGGCTGTGTGGGAAGTCCTTTGGAGCACAACATAGTGCACACATCCCTGGGTTTGTTCAGGGTTGTATGAGAGGCTGAAGTGACATTTTCTGTTAACATGGCTTTCTAAGGGCATTGTCCTCACTGATTCAGACTGAGTAAGATACACTTCTACTAAATGTTTGGGGTGGAACTAGCAGACGTGGGAAACCAGATGTTCTGTACATCCTGTAATGTTTACTTAGTCTTGCTTGCTTAGCTGATGTAAAACCCCTCCCAGCTGAGCTTTGACACAACAAATGCATCCATGGAGTTTTACCAGAAGTGCATGCTGCTGTTCCATGAAAATTTTAAATCCAGTTATGTCAACTGTGTGTGAATACAAGTTTTAAAATCCTGGTCTGCTGGGAGCCATTTGGAGCTCAGAATGTTGCAGTGCATTGGAGTGTGCCATCAGTAACAAGTCAGGATTAAAGATGAAGTCTGCAGAGGAACCACAGCCAGTACCTCAGAAACACTTCCCAGCCAGCCGGGTGCTTTCAGGGCTGTCTCCCATCTTAAATCAAGCATCCCAGCATCCATGCAGACCTTGTATGTCAGAGCTCAAGATGTATCCTTGCAGCATGAGGCCCTGTGCTTCTACCAGGAGACCGTATTGTAGTGTGTGAGAGAGGGCTTAAAGTATTCTAATTGTCTGCTGTGAAATTGCAGTTTTGTTCCCTGGAGTAGAAAAGTGAGTTTAAATCATTAACGCCACAGGTCTCAGTGATGATTACGGAAATGTTTGCAAGTGACTTAATCAGTATAGTTTGTCTGAGTGGCCCATTTTAATATTATTGTACTGATTAAGTTTTCTTAGCTAATATGTGTTTCATTTCCAATTCAATTAAATGAGAATCCCCTTCCATTGCATGATATTACAGTAGTGCCCTAGTGGGGCAGGAGCACACTTGATATTTTCAATTGATACAGATTTCTTCATTATACAGTCTCATGGTGTTCAGTGGAATCAATGAGAGCTGAAATTAAAACTGTAGAAGTTGCAGCTGTAAATACGCTGTCCGTTCCTCTGTCCCTCTTTTGACAGCAGGCTGAGAATTATATTAGTATCAGTTCATTAATCACGTTGCAAAGATGTTTTCAATAGATGCTTGCTTTTGACAAGATTTTAGAAAGATTGGGAGGGATTTTCCTTGGATTTCTGTATGTGCAATAGTTATGATAAGCAAAATATAAGTTGCACTAATGGGCCTTTTTTATGTGCTCTATATCCTTCGTTTAGTTTTTAAAAGCACTTTTGTGTAACCTATCGTGGGATGTATTAACTGGCGTACAGGAGATTATCTGCAAATGGCTTGTGAAGGAATTACGTTCTTTCGTGTAAGCCAAACCTTCTCCTTTTATGTATTATTGAAGAGAATTGATTGAGCTCTGATATAGTTACAAATGATTTTATAAATACCTCTCTGGAGTTAATTTCCCATTGTGGGAGATGCAGAGCTCTTAAGGCTGATTGTATGATCTTTTTCTTGCCAGCTCCAAGGTTTCTCCAGCGCTGAGGCGGGGATGTTCAGTAGTAGCTACTCTCATACACAAAGGAGTTGGGAGGGGTGTTCAGGCAGCGATTACGAATTTGCAATGAGTGCTCAGGATATAGGATAAATCACAGCTTCTAAATACACACTGATGCCTTCATAAAGAAGACAAGTGTGCGTGCCAGGCTGAGATCAGAGCCCTCCGCACCCGCTTCCTCCTGGCTCCTATCAGCCACAGAACTTGCAAATGAAGCACACAGGGTTCAGTGATCTCCTGCTTCCCGTGGAGATCAGCTGGTGGCTGGCAGGATAAGTGTCCACAGCCCCAGGGGACCTTGGGCAGGTTCACTGTGGCAGCCCATATCTCATTTCTCTGCTTTTGTGCAGCTCCGTGCAGTCACGTGTCAGCTCGTGCCCTCTGCCTGCACACACAGAGCCTGTCTGAAATACTGGTTTTATTAGATTATTAGAAGTATTTTCATCTCTTCAGAGAGTATGTGGCTTTGCACATTTAAGACATAGGTAAAATATATAAGGATATAAGGATAAAGCTTTTTTATTGCCAAATATATGCTTTTTATAAACAAGAAGTTGGAAATTTTTTAGAATATAATAAATATTTTAGCATAGTTATTCTGGCTCCATAAGTGCAATGAAAATGTTAGCCTTGGCATATCAGTCGTGCTTTACAGATGACTGTAATTTCCTGAATGTCAAAACTCCAAATTTCTCTACTAAGCAAACTTTTCAGTGGCAAAATAGATTGCCTCCATAATATATCACTGTGTGCAAGAAAAAATGAAATCTTTATGTACTGTATTATGAATCAATGAGGCATTAAGATTCTTGGAAGGGTGAGTGGACTCTGGAAAATGAAAAACTGCCACTATTCCATCTCTGTAAACCGCTGCTTATGGAGTGTAGGCTTTGCAAACCTCGATCTTTGCCGCCGCAGAAATATCAGTTACACGTTGAGACTAATTCCTGCAGCAGCATTTGGATGGGGTAAATACTGTTGTAAAGATCTGATTTATAGCAGCATCCTGTGGTTATTCACCAGCTCTGTTGCAGTGGCCTCCTTTTTGCTTTGGGATATCTGCCATGAATCCATAAGAGCTCTGTGATCGGGGCCATGCTGTACTATGGCTGGAAGACGTGTGTGATGCAGCTCCAGGAGCTCCAGGGGACAGGGACATCTCCTGACGTGGGACTGGAAAGGAGCTCCTGGCATCCTGTGGGTGTCAGAGCTCAATGTTTTCAAAAGACGTCACTCAGACCTTGAGTTTTCTTAGTATGTATTAAGAGCAAAATTCAGCTCTGCCTCCTCTTTATTGAGGGATAATTGCCCTAGGCAGGAAAGGCAAATGCCAAGGCCTTACGTGCTGCTGAGACCTCACAAATCCAGCATCACCTGTACTGCAGCTTGTCATCCAGCACAATGGAAGTGTGGCACACACTGATCCTCCTGTCCCCTTCTCTCTCCTTTCCTTGGGTTTTACCTCCCTGTGTCCAGCCTCGGGGCTCAGCACCACTGCTGCCCTGTGTCCTGGTGCCTCTGTCATATAACTAAGCTCATGAGGTGGGAACCTTTACTGCTCTGGATAGGCTGTGATGGAAGCTGGGTGTTCCCAAAGGGCAGTGCAGTCCTTTATCCAGCAGGTCAGATGGGTGGGATGGGTCTGGGCCCCTCTGCCCAGCAGTGCCACCCTTTGCCATGCCACACTCCAGGGTGGAGGCAGAGGACTGGGGACTGGCACCAGCAGCTGAGTTACTCTTCTGGTTGCTGAGTCTGAAAACAGAAGCTTGCTTCTTTTTTTATGCACTACTGAAAAAAAACCCTAAAAGGACACTATTCTTGCTGAATTGGTTGTGAGCAGGGGTATCCTGCAGAGATCTTAATAATGCAGGCAATTATGAAATTAATACTACTCTGGCAGATCTGCAGGGCCACTCTCCCCTCAGCAGGCAACACTGTGGACAATTATTTTGTGCGTGAGGGTAGCTGGGAGCATGTGTGTATGTGAGGCTGCATATTTTTTACTTATTTAAAGCCTCATTTTCATTTTCTTTGTTTGCAAATGCCATGCCTGCACATATATGTGTACCTTGACCTGCTAAATTGCTGCCTTCCTCTGCGCCTGAAATGTTTTTTTTCTGCAGATCTTTCCTGTTTGGTAATTTCACGGGCAATGATGGGCTGGTGTAATTGCTGTTCTTGAAAAATCCAGCTCCTTTTTATGGGTTCCTCTGGCACTTCTCTCCTGCTGCCGTTGCTGTGGGTAGGCTGCTGGCTTCCTACCCCCACCATTAGTGTTTCTAGACAAAACATCTCTGTGATTCATTGGGTGCTGATAGAAGTGAAAACATAATGATTACTTAGAGGAAATGTAAATTTGCATTTGCTAACGGCTTTAATTCACAGTCCTGAAATACTTATCTCCTTTCCTTCCAAGCCCTTTTTCAGAGCTAATGCATTATTTGCTTCTGCCACCTTGAGACCCAGAGTAAAGGAATATAGTCCAGATAGTCTTGCAGGCTTCTGCAGGGGGAAAGGGATGTTTGTTCCTCCTTCTCTCCCTCCCCATAATCTTTATCCATCACTTCTTTAACGAAGAAGGGATTTGTTAATCTAGATTTTACTGTACTTTGAATTTTGGATGAGGAGGACCTGGAAGTTTAGTTTCGTTTAAATGAGTGAATAGGGAGAGGTCTCATAGGGACAAGTAGTAGCCAGCCCAGGGTCCAGCTGGGCAGGAGCTGCACCAAGGTCTTTGGGGAGAGTAGAGAAGGGGAGCAGTCCTGTTCCAGTACCCCTGCTCCATGGTCAGCTCTTGCAAGAGCTGTGACAGTGGCAGGGGAGGTCCTGGCATGGGCAGCCAGGCTGCAGATCCAGATCCAGGACATGGAGCTAGCCATGGAATGCTGGGCATGAGATCTTTTCCCTGCAGCTCACAGGGAATTCAACAGCCCCTCTTGCTCCTCTCCCACTTTGAGAAGGGGTTTGTTGCTGCTCTCTGTGGGGCTGGGAGGCCTTGAAGCAAAGCAGCACTGTGGAAAGCCCATGGGCAATGAATGCATCTCCACTGCTGCCATTGCCATCCACATCACTGCTGGGAAGCATCTGGGGCCATTCTGGAGTGGATGCAAACATGTGATTCCCTCAGTAAGCTTGCCAAATATTCTGGCCTCATCTCTGTGAGTTATGCTGCAGGAGCAGCCCTTGGCAGGGTAGAGGCATTCTCGTTTTGGGGAGAGGTTTCAGTCAGAGATGGTTGAGGCAAGAGAGGCTCTCACCAGGATGCTCATCCCTGTCCTTCTGGTTGTGTCCCGAGGTGACAGAGTTTGTTAAGAATCAGGATGAGTCACACTATTTAATGAACGCCTTGCTCTCTCTGAGTGATCTCCAAACAGATGCCTGACTCCAACAAATTAGGCAGCAGCGGTATTTCTTTTGGAGGAACAATTTGTGGTATTAACAAATCAAATTCTCAGTGGGCCACTCTTGATGGGAATTAACCTCAACTTCTGGGAGCAAAGCACTTGGCGCCTGGCATGGCGTAATTGAGTTTGACTTCTCAGAGAGATGTGGTGGCCATGATTGATCAGCTGGGAGACCCTCTGCCAGAGATTAAAATCCATCAGCAGCTTTGGAGCCCGTGGGGAGGGTTTCTCTCAGGAAGAGAGCAGAACAAGGAATGTGAGACTTGCACCATTTGTGTTCCTGGCCTTCCATCATTGTCTGTTACTTTGCTGTCAGATAATCCTGAGCAGGGACATTTTCTGAGTGGTGTGGGGTGAGGGACAAGGAGACTGCCTCAATTGCAGCACAATTTCACTTCATTGATGGGAACAGTGGAGGAGAAGGAGATGGGATCTCGGATCTGTGTGTGAGGCCACAGCATAGGAGCATCTTCCTATGTGGTCAGATGAGCTGAAACAAGTTGCCATCTCAAAAAAACCCCAAATATCTCAGCTTTTGAAAGAATGAGTATGTGGCTACTCTTTTATAAGCGAGCTCTCTAGATTTTTATTCAGCAGCATGAGCAGTTTGTGTGGAGGGGGGAAGGACATGGACGTCCTTGTGCTGCTTGCTGGCTCTGGTGATTGTGCATTGTTTCTGGTGCTGAAGTGCCAACCCTATGATTATTTTTCTTTTTTCAGTAGTGGCATCCTTAATCCTTTGCATGATATGCAGAATCTCTGCTGCGGGGTTTTAGTTTGTTTTATTTGCATTTCTGCTGAATGTAGGACAAATCTGCACTCTCCCTTTGCCCCTGCACCATCAGAGTGAAGTTTTCTTTCAAAATATCCATCTTCACCTGGAGCAGAGCTTGGTTTCACACTGCCCTGTTAATGTACCATGAAGTCCATGGACTAGAAAAAAAACCACACAGATGTGGAACTGTAACAAATTTCCTTGCGTCCTTCATCTCCAGTCAAAGAAATGGAGACACTTGTATAAAATTGCCTCCCATTCACTGCACAAGCCCTGTCAGTGGCTCCAATCATCCTAGCCAGGTTTGCCATCTGGCTGAGCTTGACCTAGATACAAATGGGTGTGTTTGAGCCAGCTTAAAGCATAGCCTTACTTTGGCATGGTGAATGGGACTGCCCCAGTACTTTCCTTGGAAATCATAGCTCTGCTTCCTCAGCCATGTGCTGATTGCTGTGTTTTCCTGGGTTAGTTTGCCTCTGGGAATAACCTGTGGGGGAGATGGGGATGTTTCTGGCGCTGCAGTGCTCCCTGTGCAAAGGCTGTAGGTTTCTCACCCTCAGTAACCTACAAAGCCCTTCTTGCTACAGCCTGATTTCTCAGCAGAAATGGGAAAAGGTCACTCAGTCCCTCACCTACTAATCCACTAATGGATGTAATGGTGAGTGGATGTTCAGCTTTCAGCTCCGCTCTCCAGTCCTTACCTCATAGTTCCATCAAGCCAGGCTCAGGTTTCCAGGCTGAAGACATGGCAGCTGCCAGTGTCTGACCTCCATCCTCCCTCGACCTCAACAGGCAATTAAACAGTGGGGCAGTGGGGTTGGGGTGAGATGTGCTCTGACTTTGGGAGATTCTGACCCATTTTGATGTATAATTAGAGCCACCCCCTCCTCACCTCTTCAGTTCTGCACACAATGAGCCCCCTGAGCACCAAGGTGTGGGTACCTGGATATCCCTTCCCTGGCAGCCTCTCCAGACTCTGAAGCCTCTGGCTTTACTCAGTGTTGTCATCCCCTGGGGTTTCATAGTTCCTTACTTGGATTTTAATTTCTTTTTCCTTTTTTTTTAATGTTGCAACTAGAAGTTTGATGCAAGGATTCTAAAACAACTGATTAGATTGAAAAGACATCTCGTTCTGCCCCTGTGTTTGGCAGAGGTGGTGAGAGGGCTGGCAGGAATGGAGTGTGTGGCCGCAGGATTGTCATTCAAAGCAAGCAGATGAAGCATGGGGAACAAACAACATTGTGGGACTGTTCAGTCCCCACATTCCTCAGGAAATAGCAGTGCTCAGGGAGATACCAGGAGCAAGTCACTGTCACATCATCCCACATTTCTGATGCCTCTGGGGTCAACCTGCTTTGTCGGTTGCCCTCCAGCTCCCTTTCTCTGCTTCATGGCCACCTAGCTTCACCAGAAAAGCCATGTTTCTGCTGAGTGCAGCTCTAAGTTGGAGGGGTGATTCACAGCAGTTGGAGCTCTACCTGTAAACACGTTGTTTCAGGCTCTGAAGCACATGCTTTAAGGAACGGACAGGAGCTCAACACCCCCTTGGTAAGACAGTAGAAAGAACAAGTTGTTATGTACAGAGCTAAAAATAATTGCAAAGCTCTAAGTCTTCCTTGGTTGCAGCACAATGATGCTCAAAGTGCTGATGGCCGAGTTCACCTCTGGTGCAGCTCTGACTTGAGGATGCATTAAAACTTTTGTGACTTTCTGAAACTCAGTTCAGATGAACACAGAGCAGCCCGGCTGCTTTCCTGGAGCTGCCATAATTTCTGATTTGGAAGAGAGGCTTGGGGCAAAAGCTGATGTTCCCAAGAAGGGTCAGTGCCTTTTTGGGTAGCATTTTAATAGGCAGCCTTAAGAAGGAGAGAAATGCTTAAAATTTTTGAGTTTGGCCCAGCAACTGATAAAGCATCTCTCTCTAAGACATCTCATTTCTTGAAAGCAGGATTCATCTGGGAAATAACAAGCTGGAATAGGTAACAGCTGTGAACCTGTTTCAGTGAGCTGTGCTCAGGACAGGGAGGATATGGGCCCTGCCTGGGGCATCCCATGAGTATCCCTGCCTGGTATCCTGAGCTCAGGGTGCTGGGGAAGCCCAGACACTTCCATGCTCACTGCAGAGTCTAGTGAGCATCTTTTCTCAGCCTCACTCCCCGTGGTCTCCCTTGGCTGCAGCATTTCCCTGGCAGGCACAGATGGAGATACCTGTCCAGATGAGGCAGCCCAGGCTGATGGTGATCTGTTACAGCAGAGCCTCTTCCACCAATACGAGTTTTTATTCATTCTTTTGTTTTTACAACAGCAGCCAAGGGAGACGCTTTGTCACCGCCTGTGACCAAAGAGCACAAAGGGAGAGTGGCTGAAGAGTTTGAACTGTAATAAAATGCTCACTTGTATCGATCTTGGCTCAGGATTTGTTTTCCTTCTTGCATTAACTCCCCATCAATTCCTGTGATGACCTTAGAGCATACAGTCTGGTTGGCCTTCTCCTTCAGCTGGTAGCACCCCTGTGCCTGCACCCTTCTCCCCTGAGCTTGAACTGCTCATGAGGCAGCTCGTACAAGGGGCTCTGGGGTATGCAGGGTTTTGGTTTTGCCTCCTCAGTCCAGAAGTTTGTTGCTGTATTTAAGTTGCTGTAGTTAATGTAGAGGTTAGTGCTATATGGTTGGGTCATTATTTTAGTGCAGTGTCCTAATAAACTAGATCCAAGGCTCAGGAGTCGTGGTAAAAAGTAAAGAAGGGGCTTGGGTTTGTCCCAGAGATCCTCCATTACCTTGTGTCTGGGATCCTGACAAGGCTGTGCTGCTGCTGCTGCTGCATCAAAGGAGCCAGAGACACAAGCATAATCAGGGACAGCTCCTGCTCATTGGAGCAGCTGTTTGAGGTGGTGCTCATGGAAAACCCTTCCTCTTTGCCAGGCCAGGTTCTCCAATGCTGCCAGAGATGAGAGGTAAGACAGAGCAAAACTCTTCCCATCTCTGCAAAGTACAGTGTGGGGTTAGCAGCTGCCCCTCACTCGTGAAAGTGAGCTTTATTCTTGCTCCCTCTTACCTCCACCTCTCACAGTGAAATCACTGAATGACACTTCTCTGGAAAAGGACCTTCCATGGGATCGTGGTGGGGATTTTGGCTCACTTTGTCTGTATGAATTTGTGGCCAAAATCCCTCTGAGGAGGTGGGTGGCAGCAGCATCACCCCAGGTGAGCGTGAGGGTGGGGGTGGTGCTGATTGTGGTGTCCCAGCTCCAAGCGTTGAGTGCTGTTGTTTCCAGCCACTGACACTGTATTGGCCTCATTGCCTTTATTTGGCTTTGCACCTTTATTGTACTTTCTACTTAATTATTTATGAGTGTGGATGCTCTAAATAGGAAGAGAAATGGTGACTCTCCAGGTTTTCTTTCCCTGTGCAGCTGGATCCCTTTTGTGCTTGTGATTCACTTTTTAGTCCATTCAAAGACAATTTTCTGTAAAACATTGACATCTAGTGGCTTTTCTGTCAAAGGAAACTACAGGGAACAAAAGTTTGACTTCGAGGTGGCCAGTCACAATGTTACTTAAGAAAGCAAGTTAGTGTCCTTCTCCTTACAGAGAACACCAAAGATGTTACAATCACACCCCAGGGGCTCAGAGCTCCTGGGCACACACTCCTTGGTGTCCTCCGCCTGGAGGAGTGGCCTTCCCTAGCTGGAGAATTTGCTCATTGAGCTACTTTAATTCCATTTGCTTAAGCAGATGGCTGGTGTCCTGATGGTGTTCCTCCAACATCATCTACATGAGGCCATGCTCATATTAGTGGGGGTTCTAAGGGCTGTGTCCCTCTTCAGGCTGTGATGGTAGACAACATGGTGTTTGATGGTGGATATTAATGTGCAACCCAGAGTGAACTCTAGGCAAGTTCTGTGTTTGAACTTGCAGCATTCCCAGCTGGTGGCCTGATGGGTGCCCTGTGGCAGCGTGTAACCCATGTGTGCTACTATCCTGTTGCTTCAAACCAAAGCCAGCACCTCCCTTGAAAATTTTTCTTTACAAAATGCTGTAATGCATCCTTTAATTTCTTGCTAGTCACTTATCTCTCCTCTCTCATCACTTCAGTCCTGTATCGGATGAAGGCAGGAGAATAAAACAGGATCTACATGGGCTTTGCCAAGGTCCTTGTTAGGGTGCAAGTGGTTTGGGGCTTCTGGGCACACCCCATTTATCTGGCCTGTGAAAGGAGAGGTCCTGTAGGAAATGCCTTCCTGAGAGGTGTTGTGCTGCTCTGGGGCTTGTGCAGCTGAGACCCACAACTGCACATCAGGGAATGTGGCACTGGCAGCTCTTTGCTGTCTGTGGAAACCTGTCAGTGCAGCGCTATCATACAAGGAAATTAAGGGAGCCAGAGCTATCTGTGTCCTGCTTGGGTGGTGTTTTACATCCTGGGGGATACTTGAAGTATTCTCCCAAGGTCTGGGGCGACCATCCATTGGAGCACCCACAGGAGCCTGTTGCCACACGGACAGCCCAGCACAGGGGAGAGTCTTGTGTTCCCTTGGCCTCTGTGGCGACAACAGCTGTTAAACAGAGACAGCTCAGTGTGTGTGCAGGTAGATACAGCCCTTTGCACTCCCCCAAGGGTTTGTTCAGCCATCCTTCACCCTGTGGAGGTGAACTCGCGGCGCAGCCTCTGCAGCAGGGCAGCTGAAAAGCCTCTTAAGTGCATCTCCCTGTTTGTATTGATTTTGAGCGTTAATGCGCTCTGTGCTGGGACTAAACGCTCTGTTTCCCTCTCCCCTTGGCAGGAATTTCTACTACATCACCATCCTGCGTGACCCCGTGTCCCGGTACCTGAGCGAATGGCGCCACGTGCAGCGGGGGGCGACGTGGAAGGCGTCGCTGCACGTCTGCGACGGCCGGTCCCCCACCACCGAGGAGCTGCCCAGCTGCTACACGGGGGACGACTGGTCGGGCTGCTCCCTGCAGGAGTTCATGGACTGCCCCTACAACCTGGCCAACAACCGCCAGGTCCGCATGCTCTCTGACCTCAGCCTGGTGGGCTGCTACAACCTGTCGGTCATGCCCGAGGAGCAGAGGAATAAGGTTCTGCTGGACAGTGCCAAGGAGAACCTGAAGCGGATGGCTTTCTTCGGCCTGACCGAGTTCCAGCGCAAGACTCAGTATCTCTTCGAGAAGACTTTCAACATGAACTTCATCTCGCCCTTCACGCAGTACAATAGCACAAGGGCCTCCAGCGTGGAGATAGACAAGCAGACTCAGCAGCGCATCGAGGCCCTCAATTTTTTAGACGTGGAATTGTACGATTATGCAAAAGACCTGTTCTTGCAGCGGTACCAGTACATGCGGCAGAAGGAGCACCAGGAGGCGCGGCGGAAGCGCCAGGAGCAGCGGAAGATCCTGCGGGAGAAGCAGGCCCACCTGAGGGAGCAGGGGGAGAACAGCTCCAGCACCGACTACACAGGGAACGTGGAGCGGTGGCGGCGATAAAGGGGGGCCCCGCCAGGCGTGGAAAAGGAGCAGAGCCCCAACCCAACCTGCAAACCGGAGATGACAAGTGATGCTTCTCGAGGGTCTGAAGCAAAAAGAGGTCAAAATGTTGCCTTTGCAGTTGCCTTTGCAGTAAATGTTGTACTGTACGTGGAACACTTAATCTTAGCGTGTAATTAAATTGTCCTTTCTAGGTTTGTTGGATTATTTATGAAATACTGGAGCCATCTTGGCTCATCGGAAATGTTTGCTTGGACGTTTATTTAAAAGAAGTGAAAGAAAAAAATCCTTAAATTAGTTGCGAGTAGAAAATGGGGATGCTGGAAAATGTTTATGATGCTCGGCTGAAATCTATCTGGGAAGCAAACTCATTTCCTAATAACGAGCATTTAGCATATTCTCACAATACAGTATATGAACAAAACCTTTTCCCTTTGATTTTATCTCTTAATTTTGTTTCAATAGTGTGTTTTCAAGGGCACCAACTGCCTGTGATATTTACCAAGTTAATGAGTGGACGATGAAGGGAACAATAAAGGTCTAGAAAAATTATCGACTAGTTTTATGTATAATATTGGCTTTTAAAATGAATAGAAGTAATTTCTCTAGTTATATAAATATTTAAAATTTTAAACTTTTTGTACCTACTGCTGTTTAGAGTTTTAAGCTTGATCTATCTCATATTAAAAAAAAAATTAAAAAAGACATACATACTTTTCTGAACTCAATGCCAATGTTATAGACACTGTTTCCAGAATTTTTCAGGGCAGTATGATTTTAACCATTCTGGAAAAGTTACAGCACATTCTCACGTTTGTTTCATAAAGCCTTCTCCAAATTATAATCCTGTGACAGTATCTCATTTGAAGTCTTTCTTACCCATTAGAATACATAATGCTGAATTTATCATTCCTTAATAATTGGTGATATAAACTAGATGAAATTATGTTGCCGATATTTGTGTAGTGTCTTTAAAAAGTCATAGGACTCTCTAATCCCAGCAATATTATGAAAAGAATTGCTCAATGGAAGTAGATTTACACTTGAATTAGGATTTACTTCCAGTAAATCTTTGCTACACCAGATAAGAACAGGGCTTTTTTTTTTTCCTATGCTCTTGAGCCCTTCATAGCGATGACAGATGATGATGGAAAATGATGGAAGCCAGTTTTTCCATAGCCATAGTTACACAGCAGGAGAAGGATGTGTGGTGCATGGGGATCAGCAGCTTGCTCCTGAGCAGGCTTTGCTGGGGCTCAGGGTGCAGAGCTGGAGCAGGGTCACCCACAGCCCTCCAGCCTCCCCCAGACCCACAGCGAGAGCAAACAGGGCACATGGTGCCAGGGGCTCCTATAAATCTCTATGCAAAAAAATATAAACCTCTGCAAGGCTTGGGCCAGACATTCAGCAAGCTCAGAACATTTGTCCTGCCGTGCTCCTGAGCTTGGCACTGAGCAGAGACACCCTGGAAGGGCCCTCTATGGCCCCAGGGACATGATGCTTACAAGGCTCACTTGCACTCTTGCCTTTCACCTGTAATACTCTACACACCGTGAAGGCAGGGGGGCAGAAAATGAGGCAGAAGGCTTTAAAAACATCCTATGGCTCCACACCTAAGTTACCTGGAAGTTTTACATCTGATGTTGTGTGGCAGCCTGGGGGCAGCAACCCTGCCAAGGGCAAGGGGAGAGCAAAGCAGCAGCAAACCAATACCCTGCATTAGCAGCTTCGAGAAGAGGATAACTTCATGTACAGCAATTTTTTTTTTTTTTTTTTTTTTTTTTTAATGAGAACTGCAGTTGCCAATATGATGTCGCAGTTGTACTTTGATCTATACTGGGGATAATACTTCGCTTTTGAAACTTAAAGGCACTGCTGTAAACAGGACTTAACTGTGGGCGAGCTAGAGGCCTGTTGCAGGAAGTGCATCTTGTTTTTATGCTGTGGTGTGCATGGTTTACAGACTAGTTGCATTTGCTTTGTGTATACTGTTTATTGTATATAGGGGATGTACGAATATAAGGATACCATTTTGTCATAACCATATCAAATTCTACTGATTTCCACCGTAGACGCTGTCTTATTGTGTAGATTTGCAGGCCAATCCACTGACTTTGATTGTGTCATTTAACAATAGAACTGATAAATAAAATTTAACTACAGACTTCTGATTTTCATGTGATTATTTCTTTTTCTGACAATGTGTTGAGAGCTGCGCAGTTGAGAATAGATGGTAATTCCAACATGAGTGAAATAGCAATTGACAGCAAGTACGTGAATTTGAAGTCACAGCTTTTCTGAATTGTATTTAAACTACACCTTTCAAGGGCAAAGCCACTTAGGGCTTTTGTCTGGTTCAGGAGTTACTGCAGAGGTTTCAGCTTCTTTTCTGAGCAGCCCTCAGAAAAACAAGCTGTGCTTTCTGGTGATTTTAAATATGTTAGTGGTCTGCAGCATTAAGGAATTCTTTCTCTGTGTGTACATTTATGTGTGTGTGTGTATATGATTTCTTTTTTATCCTTTACGAGATACCCACCCTCTATGTTGACTCTGGAGGATGCTGCCTAGCACTGACTTCCAGTGCATCCCACTGCATCCCTTCTGGGGACACAAAAAAAAAATTGACAGGGACACCTTCCACTGTCCCAGGTTGCTCCCAGCCCTGTCCAGCCTGGCCCTGGACACTTCCAGGCATCCATGGCTTCTCAGAGCAATCTGTGCCAGGGTCTCACCACCCTCACAGAGAGGCATTTCTTCCTAATATCTTATGTATATCTTCTCTCTTTCAGTTTAAAGCCATTCCTCCATGTCCTATCGCTCCATGCCCTTGATGCCCTTGTCAAGACTCCCTCTTCAGCTCTCTTGGAGCCCCTTTAGGCACTGGAAGGGGCTCTGAGGTCTCCCTAGAGCCTTCTCCGGGCTGGATCCCCCCAGCTCTCTCAGCCTGTCTCCAGGGCAGAGGTTCTCTGACTATCTTCGTAGCCAGAGATGCCACAAAGATACTTTCTAACAGTTTGGACAGGTGCATTTTTTTCTTGGTGGCTGTAAAAGGTCCTCAAGTTTGCCAGGCTTGCAGGAAGAGCTGTGTGACATGAAGGTGCCCGCGGGAGACTTTGCCTTGATCTATTCTCATGTGAGGACAGAGCTGCCCTTCTCCTGTGAGGACCTGCAGGGGCATCTTACCTCTGTGAGGCTTTTTGAGCCCTGGGGAGGAGGGAGTGGAGGGGCCTGCCGGCAGATCTGCATTTGACTGGCTTTGTAGACAGGTCTGTGAGTGCACTGAGAGCTGCTGCAGGAGCTGCTAATGGGATAGAGGTCGTGTGAGATGCCTCCCTGCAGCTAAAAAAGCACCCAGCAGTGAAGTCTGCCGTAAAACCAATTGGGGTTGCCTTTTGAGGGGACTAATTTGACAGCTGAGAAAACTCTTCCAGCAGGAGAGGAAGGGTGGAGGAGTGAGGGATGTGTTTTTTTCAGACAAACTTCAGAAGCTGAGGAGCTACAGCAGTGTAGCTCTTAAATCCTCTGGCGAGTTTTGAGAAGGCTGGAGACACGTTAAGAAAACACTTTGGAGCACTGAGATGCTTCTTTAGTTTCCAGGGATGGAAAGGGATGTCAGCACCTCCAGCACTGCCAGCGTCCACCTGGGCCAGTCAGTGTGGAGCTCAGGGCTGTTGGAGAGATGGAGACGTGTAGTGCTAAAATTAATGTTAAAGAGAAAGCCTTGGTTCCTTTTCCCCTCCAAAAAATTGGAAAGTTGATAACTCTGAGACCTGTGTGGCCTTGCAGAGGGCCGTATTTAGGTCTTAGAGTTTGGGAGTAAAGCTTCATAAAGGGTACCTGGTATGTAAAGGCTGTTGGACACGAACTGCTCAACTGATTTTTGTCAGTGACCTTTGCATCCTCTTTATATGGCAAATGATCCATTTCACTGTGCTTCAATATGTTTTCTTCCAGTGATGTAATAATTTTTGAGTAAAAATTAACTAATGGGCTTTTTCGTGTAGTTTTTAAAATTCACACATTATCCAAAATTATCAGAGCCGTGGGTAATACCTGACAGATACCAGTGCAATTGCTGTTTCAGCTGTTTCTGCTTATGAAATCAGTGAGGAGAGAAGAAAACGTGATACATCTCCTCTCTTAAATTTGAGCCAGAAATATCAGGTAATTGAGGAAACCTGCCAAACTAATGCAAACCTTGAGCTGCAGCCCTGAGCTGCCAGGCTGGCCCCGTACTCCCAGGGAGGCACAGAGAGCAGCTCTGGGTGGAGAGGTCATCCTTTCAGAGACATCTTCTGCAAGAGAAATATTTTCTAAGCAGGGGATAAATTTAAATCTTTCACTTACTAAAAATATCCCTGTCTCCAAAGCATTTGGGTGGAGCTGGGGATGGGGTGGCAGCACCTGGGAGGGGAGAAGTGGAGAGTCCTTCACAAGTGGGAATGGGGATGCTGGGATGGGGATGTGGGATCTCCTGCCTCCAGCGTGGATGGAGCACTGCCAAGCCAAGCAGTGATCCAAATGAGGGTGGGCTCCAGGCTCCAGAGGCAGCTGGCACCGTGTCCTTCCTGCCCTGCTGGCAGCTGTGGCTCCACGGAGGAGCAGCCTGCACAAACCTTCCTGAGCAAATAGCACAGCGTCTGAACTCTTACCTATGAAATTCAATTCTGGGTTTCCTAAAGCAATCTCCCTGTTCCACCAGCCTCATCAGGGAAGAGTGTAATTTCATTTAATCCATTTCTTGAGTTCAGAGTGAACAGCGCTGCCATCATGCTAATATCACTGCTCTGCCATCTCTAGAGACGGACTGACGAGTTTGGGCCTGAAATCGAATTTGGCTCTGAGCTTCCAGAGGATCTATCAGCCAAATTACCCGTGGTCTCTACCCAGCAGCTCTGTCATGCAGTTTAGCTCTGTGAGGATACATTAGGCCAGGCAGGAGAGGTTATATCGCTTTTTGTTTGGGGAGCAATGAAATGCTGAAACAATATATATGCAAAGCAATCAAAATAGTTACTGTGAGGGCTGAGTGTTCATTTCCAGGACAATACAACCACTGCCTTTTGGTATCCTCAGCTATTTTAATCTATGTGTTCCCTCATATGACTGCAAATAAGGTTTTCACTTGATTGGATGTGCACAAGCAGTTGTGGACATAAACCTCTATATAAGCTATAGAGATTAACGTCAAATATATGTATTTTCTGATGGGCATTCATGGACAGAGGGATGCAAATGGGTCCTGGCACAGTGCTCACTGGAGCCTTCATTCTGGTGACTGTGTCTCAGCTCCACAGTATCGGTGACCAGTGGCACAACATTTGTTTTGCCAGTGAATAGCAAATTTTCTGATACATGAAGTTTGGGAATTATGAGAATTATAGTGGGAAATGAATGAGTTTGGGGGATATTTAGACCAAAAGAAAGGTGAGATTCTGGGACAGCTCTGTGTTTTGAGATTCTCAGCTCACACTTCATTTTCCCTCTTTGAAACTACATTCTTCTTTTAAATACTGTCTTTAGATTGTAAAGGCAATCTGTGATGAGCTCAAATGATCCACAAGTTGAATTAAAACTTTGATTTCAGGTTAAATGGTTTAGCCTGACTTGGGGTAGAAATACTGTGACCTTTTTCTTTCAAAACATCCTACAAAAATAAGATGCTGGTTTTTGGGTGGGCTGTGGCTGTAAGGGGTCTGTCTCCCCTTTGCTGTCATTCCTTGGTAGTTGATACAGCAGCAGCTCTGTAATGTTATTAATATTAGGGGAAGAACATAGAAAGTGTTCTTTTGTGCCACATAAGCAGGTGATTAGGGGGGTTATGCCTCCTGGGAGATGGTGTGCTCCACGGGGGGATACTGGGAATTTCCCCTCTGGGCATGGCAAGCTGGGAAGCATATTAATAGACATCATTACATTAGAATAATTGCTGTGGAATCAGCAAGCGTGTACATAATCTTTAATGCCTGGGAAATCTCACACAGTTTCAAAATAATTAAAAGTGGGATTAATCTAGATGCCAGACAACGCCTGCCTAATTACTAATGAATAAAGCTGTCTGAATGGCTGCAGCACCCTCAGCAGCATCAGCCTTTGAAGTCAATCCCCTGCTAATGGGCGACAGGGCAGGAGCCCGGCCCAGTCCTTGTCCCCGCAGGCTGTGGCTGTCTGGATGTCGGTGAGAGCCCACCCGGCCGCGGCACCCACCGGGGATGCCCCGGGAAGATGCTGCTGGGGCACGGATACACGGGACAGGGGGCCCAGCCCTCCTGGAGCAGCCGTGGTTGTGCAGGTGCACTCTGCATGTGGCTGAGCTGGCCCCCGAGTCGGCCCCACGGCAGGGATTTGGGGACAGAAAGGGATGCAGAAAGTATCTGGCTGGGCAGGACCCGTCAGCACCAACTCGCATCCCAAACATCATCTCGGCAAAACCCCTCCTGTCAAAACCCCAGGCTGGCTGTGGCTGCTGGTTGCTCAGGACTCACAGCCTGGGCCAGGCAGGAGCCTCTGCTCCCGGGAGCAGAGACTTCAGTTTTATGAGGCTGCAAACACACAAAGAGCCAAAATTCTCTCTGCAGGGAAGGGGCTGTGGTGCACATCCCCGGTGATCCTGGGGACACACCAGCACAGCTGGGAATGCTGGCTGCATGTCTGGGTCTGGTGGGTGGAAGCCACCACATCCAGACTGACCCCAGGTGCCAATGCCCCCAGTGTGCCCCATGGTTGTGCTCCCCAAAGGTGTTTGCAGACACCAGCCACAGATTTATAGTCATCACTGGGATTTTTGTGTTCTCTGGAGAACTGCCACACCTGGAGTAACTCCCACTGCTGGACTGAAGGCCAATGAAAGGAAATCCCCTTTCCTCAGTTCCCAGTGCTGGGAGTTTAGTGGTGATGTGGAATAACCTCTGCTGCTGTTGGGAAGTGCATTTACTGCTGCTGCTTTTGCCCTATTTTTTGTAATCCTTTGAGGTTTTTTTATGGGCATGTGTTTATTTTGATTCAATAGAAAATCAAAGGGTTAACCCCTCAGATCAGAGGGGCTGATTGCTGGGGTCAGTTATGGATGCTTCCTGGGAGTAACGAATTGTGAATAAAAAATAGTGATATGCTGAATTTTTAAAATGCAGAAAAATATATTCTTACAGTACAAATGTATGGGAGGAATGAGGAGGGAATCACAGAACTGATTCCCTCAGGTGCTGTGTCTGAGTTTGCACATGGAGGACTCACATCTGGAGGTGGCCTGGGTGGTGCCAGGTGCCACCATTGTTGGCTGGCAGCTAAGGCAAGAGGTGACACATGGGCAGCTGTTGCCAAGAGGAATGGCAGAGAGCTCTTCCCCTAGCCAAGGAGCCTGGAATGTAACCATCATTCTGGAAATCACTAAGGATTTGTGAGTTGTGAGCGGGCTAATCCCCTCCTCAGTGGAGGATGTGACATTTGGGACCTCACATCTGGGACTGCTCAGGGAGGGTGAGTGGGGGCACAGAGAAGGACAGGCAGTGTCCATGGTGAGTCCTTGTCACAGCCCTGTGCCCTGCTGCCGTGCCATACCATGGGTACCACCCAGTACATCCATACTGGGATTGCCCACAGATCCCCCAGTCCAGCCATGCCAGATCCTGCCCAGGGAACCCACATGCACCAGGCTCTGCCAAAATATTCCTGCCTGCTGGGGCTCATTTGATGTGCCAGGGAGGCACTGCCAACACCACACCAGGCAGAGGGGGAACAGTTGACAGCAGCAGCTTTCCCAAACAGTCCCTTCCATCTTGTCCTCGAGTTCCACTGTGGAGGGAACACAAATTATAATTAAGGACGTCCTGCCTTCCTCCGGTGCCCTTCAGAGCACGTTCTGCCCTGTGGCTGCCTGGCCATCCGTGCCCATGGTGTGTGGGTGGCTCTGCAGGGTCACTGTGGTGCTGCTGACTCACACATGGTGCCCCTTCCCCTCACCAGCTGGTCACACCATTGCAATGCTGCCGTTTTTATTATTATTTATTTCATTTTTTACGGCCTTGCTGGGAAAATGCTGCATCGGCTTCAGTGTGTGCAAAGTGCTGCCTGCAGAATTCCAAGTCCCTTCCAGGGCCTTTTGGGATGTCGCTGCCAGTCTGCAAGGAGTCGTGTTGGCTCTTTGTCAAACATCACATTGATTTTAAAATTACTCTGATGGCTCTTTAAGGCACTGCACTTTTTGTGGCCTTCTGCATTTGTCATAGCTGATCTCTCTCCTTCCCATGGAAGGGCAGAGGGGTGGCATTATCTGGTTTGGCTGCATAGGTTTTCTGGGAGTGGCAGGTCAGATTTCAGATGGGGAGAAGAAGATCAGAACTGAAATATCAGGCTCTCCATTTCTTCCCAGTGGTACTCAGCTACTGAGCAGGATGGAACTCACAGAACACACTCTGTCAGCAGAGGTTTTCCTCCCAAGACACCTGGGTGGTGGACAAGACAACAGTGCTTGGGTTGGAGGTTTGTAAGGCACAGACCATGAGCTGTGATAAAGGGAGAGTGGGGTCCACATACTCCTGCTTCCTCCTTCTTTGCTGAATCTGGCAACCCATGCCCTAAATCCTGACCTCTCTGACTTGTCAGGTTTTCTGTCACTTCTGCACAGAAGTGAAGGCTAAACCAAAGGTTGCAGAGGCAATGCTAGAAATTAAGATGTGGAGGTGAGTCATTCTTCTCCTGCTGCAGAACAGCCTTTCCATGAGGATAAATACAATCTCTGTATCTGTACACCCAGCTGTTAATACTGTACATGAAGTACAATGTTTTTTAGATTACTGAATCATTGCTGTCAGTAGAACAAGCAGCCCAAACAGGCTGCCAAGGCAGGAGATGAAAGAAATAATTAATTTTATGTTTCTGGTTCATGAACAAATTTCTGAGCAGGGGTGATTAACTGCTGGAACAAGCCACTGAGGGGAGCAGAGGATCCTCCAGTTCCTGCTGTCTCCAGATGAAGGCTGGCTGCTGCTCTGTGAGGGACACTTCTGCCAGATAAAGTTGCACTCTCTGCATGTGCAACCAGCTGAATTGTGGAGGGAACCCACCAAGTGCAGAGGCCGAGTGGGGACAATCTGATCATCTCAGCCACCCTTAACACTTGTGACATGCTCTTGGAAAAGGTCCTGCTGCTATGGGGGTCCTGAATATTCATGGGTCAGTTCATTCTGTCCCCTTAAAGAAATATCTCAGCTGGCACCAGCCTCTGGGGCAGGGGTGCTGTCCCCTGTGCCTGTGGGGATGGTGCAATAGCTGCAGGCTTCAGTCCCCTGCAGGGGCCATTCTGTGCAGCCCTGCAGCCTTCCCTGGAAGGGAAACTCGGGCATGGAGATGTGCAGCTCTTTGCTTTTTGTGCTTTTGGGGGTGGGAGGGAGGTGCCCTGAGAATGACAGCATGGCAAAGCTGCCTTCCATCAGTCAGCTGCATAACAGAACTCTCCTGCTTTGCAGCCTCTTGATCATTTGATATATTGCTTGTGTGCAGCAGGTCGTGATAGAGGCCAATGACCCTCATCTGACCCTGGCACTGCTCCTCTTCCTCACAGACCTTGTGCTGGGGGTTGGATGCAGCCCCTGCAATGGTGTGCAGCACCATAGCTTGGGCCCTGGGAAATTGTTCTAATCAATTCTCAGAGCTGATAATAGTTAAGCAAGATGCACCTTGCATTTACTTGACCAAAATGTTGGAGTGTGGCTTATTTCTTTTGCTTTGTCTGATGGTCAGCCTGGCTCCTCAGGGGAGGGCTCAGCATCCAGGGGAGCAAAGAAGATGTAGTTAGAATAGGAGGGGACTTACTGAGCACATCTCAAGGTTGACTTTCTTGAGACACCTCAGAGAAGAGTCCAATTCTCAGGCTCCCAAAGCCAAGGGTGTTTCTTGCTATAGGCTGTTGTGTGAGGGAGACTTTGCTGCTGATCGTGGAACTCAGTATTAGATATTCCCACCTGCCAAGCAGCAGAGATGCCTGGACATCACAACCCAGTCAGAGCTTGGCCCTCATCCAGTGCCAGGATCTCTGCTCTCAGGGCAAAGTTCTCCCCTCCCTGGCCCCATCTGAGGTGCAGGGGGAAAAGAGGCATTTATTGAAAGGATTTCTGTCTGCTGGCCAAGTTCTGCTTGGTATTCAGAAGTGGAAAAAAGTAGGAACCCTAATATTTGCGTCCATACTGATTTAGGCTTTAATTTAGGCAATATAATGCAATCTTTCTCTGGACTTTAATAGCTTTTCTATTATTTTGCTCCACAGCTACTTGGAAATGTGATCTCCTTTACTACGTGACTACTTAGGCCAATAAAGGAGTTGTTTATTTAACATATTAGTTTGCAGGCAGCCTCCTGTGAGCCTGCTGGTGGAGGCTGCCTTTGTCCATGGCTGTGAGTATGAATATGCATAATTAATAAATGTTATTTGCTGGACATTTATTCCTGAGTGTCTCAGCTCTCCTTGACCGAGAAATTCTGTCTCTTTGAGATCTAATGAAAGGTTTAGACTTTTTAATTTATTTTCTTAGATTAGTCTCAGAAAATAACCCTATTATTCTAATAGGGAGATCAGGCCCTGAGGAAGATATGAATAAATGAAAAAGCAATAGGTAAAAAATAGGTCATAGCTGCTATTACAGAAGAGTCTTTCTGACCTTTTAATTTTTGGTTCAGAAACACAGGAAATCAGACTGTGAGCTCGCAAAATTCAGCCAGCTGCTCCTGCAGCCTCGGTAGCTGTTTTTCTGTGCAAGAGTGGCAGAATTTCTACTAGAGCAAACATCTTCTCTGGAAATACATTTTAAGTGCCTGTTGTATTAAATCTATTTTAGGTTGCATTTTAGGAGTGCACGAAATTCCTTGTGTGTTCAATCCCATTTTGGATTGTACACACTAGAGGGAGCTATGGAAAAAACAATCCCCAGCCTGCTGCCAGGCTCCTGCCTTTCTCCCCAAAGGCCCGGGCCCTGCCTGGTCCTGACCTCTCCCCTGGGAAAATGGGTGTCTTTGAGGAGCAAACCCTTAAAAAAAAGGAAAAAAAAAGCTGTAGGGACAGTTTGTTGAAAGTAAAGTGCATTGTTTGAATATGCTGGTGTTGGTCAAAATTTTAGATGGGAAAAAGGCATTTATTTCAATACATCTAAATGTTGCCTTTTGAGAATGTCCCAGGTTAGGTGATGTTGGTCCTTTTGGATGTTGCCCTGTATTCCTCTTCCCCACTGAAACATTGTTTATACTTTCAGGAGATGCTTTTACACAGTATCCCACTCTCAGGAAGACAGCCATTGTTGAAGGTATCCTGGAGTCAATTAAAATGTTTCAGCAGACAGGAAATTATTTTTGCAACTCTATTTCACCTGAAATTCCATGTCTCTCCTGCTTCCCAGATCTTTGTGTGCCCACCACCCACAAATTCGCCTAATCTCTTCTTAAAGTCCCCTGTGCTCCCAATATTACTTCCCAGAGAGGCCAGTCCTTGGGGCTGGGGGAGAGGGAGCTCCTCTGCTTTCCCTCTGCCTGAGCCCTCTTTGTGTTGGGAAACAGGGAAAGAGAACTCCCAGCTCACCAGCAAAGTCCCAGATTCTGACAGCCTCCCAAGCCCCCATTTTCCTCAGCTAAATGATGCTTGTTTATAAGGTATGATTTATGATAGCAGATATTCATTTTTGCCTCTTTTGGGAGCTAATATTGGGAGCTGGTTATGCAATCCCTGTGTGCTGATGGATCCTTGAAGAGGTTAATGCACTGTGCAAGGCCAGGACGAGCCATGCAGCCACTCCAAGCCCTGTGTTTTCAGCATGACTATTTCCCCAGCAGCTTTATGGAAAAGAGTGGGGCTGTCAGTAGAGCACGGCTGGAATAAGAGCAGGGAAGTGAGAATTCAGCCCATGCTGTTGTTAATGGTGGTCACAGTGCTGCACATGTGAAGCCCAAATGATAACAGGCTCAGGCTGTTTGCTTTGCTGCCTTACAGCACAACAGCAGCTTTGTTGGGGCTTTGATGAGCTGTCTCTGCTGCAGCTCGGGTACGGGCTGCTTTTCTGTCTGCGAGGAAACATCGTCTCCACTAAGGCAGAAATGTTTCCCTCTGAATGACAAGAAAAGAAAAGCCGAGCAGTGGTCTTGTCAAGTGCTGTTCCACTGATAAAACAGAAAATAGGACAAAAGTTTTCTCCCATCAAACAGGGTTATTCTCAGCCAAGAGCAGACATCTCCCATTTATTTATATCCTCTTGCTCCTGCGCTCTTTTCGTACTCCCATCTGTATAAAATTTCAAAGGGGCTCTAGACCTGACTCTGCAAGTCCCTAAAAGACCTGTCACTGAGGTAAATAAATCCAGCAACAGGCTGGGAGAGAGAAACAGACACTAGCTAACTAACTGGGAAGGCTTTCCAGGATCTCAGCCCCACCCTGGCACAGAGGTGGATGCACAGCTCAGTGGATGGGATACACACACTGTCACATTTGAGGATTGGATTTGAGGGTCAGGGGTTGGAGCTGTGGTGTTGCAAAGAGTGGCAATCCTTTCTGGCCTCTCCTGCTCTCCCACAGTGATTAGTGCACCTTTTGTAAGTCATGGAAAAGGAAATATTAGCTGAGTAATGCTTAAACAAAGCCTCTGTGTGTTTGGGGACAGTGGGGAGCATGCAGGCTGGGCTGCCCAGGCAGCCCAAGAGTAGATTTAGAGCAGCTTTTAGCTTCTGATGAAGCCTGACACACACTTCTGCTCGGAGCAGTGACTCTGGAGGAAGAAATGAGAACCCATTTGGGAAAGGGTGATACCTGCATAGATCATCATATCCCGAGTCCACCAATGACCCGGGGAGGTTTGTTTCAGTCTGAGATGAAGACATTATTCCAAAGTGATCTGCAATGCACACCAGACACAGTGTCTCTCAGTGCTGTGATCTGCAGGGAAAGTCTCCAGGGGGCATGGTGCTGGTTGTATTTGGAGATGAGGCCACAATTTCGAGGGACACACCAGGGACAGTGTGTGTTTGGGTTCACCTGCATGCTGAGCACTGTCAGGAAACTACTTTTCTGCTTCTCCGATGCCTCTCAGGCTCTCCAAAGGCACAGCTGAGCACTGAAGGGCAGAGTTGTATTCTGTGTATTGTTCCTCACCATTGTACTGGGTTTTATTTAGAAAAAAGGCAGCCAGGCTGGCAGAAGCCATTCTTTGTGATATGATGCAGCAACTGAAAGGAGAAACTCTGCTTTTTATGGTTTTCAAGGAAAGGCTTCCCATTTAGCCCAGGAGTAGCAGCTGTTCTCCCAGTTTACAGCACACAAACAGACGGCATTGTTTCCTGATTTGCCTTTTTTATTACAGCAGATATTGCATGGATGGATGGATGGATAGCTCGGAAAAAAAAAAAAGCCAAAAACCCCACAAAAACAAACAAACAAACAAACAAACAAGCAAACCCACAAACGGGGAAAGACCGACCCAGCTGGTTCACTTTATGACATTTGGGAACTGTAGAAGCCGAGCACATGCTCTTCCAGGCAAACACCACCCAGGTAGACCCATGATCAGTGTTGCTGTCTCTGGGTGCACGGGACAAGGGTCTCTTAGGGTGGGTGGGGCAGTGAACAGGTGGTCCCAGGGGACTTTCTTTTATATGGGACGTATGCAAAAGCTGGGAGGTGCCCCAGGAGCCAGGCAAGAACCAGCCTGTAAGAGTGGCTCTGCATCCTGTTGGGAGCACTGCACTCAAAAGGGACTTTTCTGCCTCAATTCATCAAACACAACTGCATTAATGTGAGGGAGCAGAGCCCTGAGTAGGCAGGGGCCATTTTAACAATGTGGTGGTGTCTTTTCATTTGTTTATTTATATATTTATTTAAGCAATATCGTGCCTGCAAATGGCTGAACTGATTTCCGTGAGCCAGGCTCCTCTGTGTCAGGTGCTCAGGGGGTATTGCTGCCTCGGCTGATCTTTCTGCAGGCAGCACTGGAATTTTTTTTTTTCCAGAGCTTCCTCAATCTCATCTGCCCTACCGGCTGCTCTCACGGTGTAGCAAAGCAAAGGGGCTTCTGCCAAGGCTTGCCGGGCAGGCCACTCCGCAGGGCTCTCTGCCTTGGGGTGACTCGAACGCTTGTTAATTGGCAGCAGGTTCTTAGCCCTCGCTGGAGGCAGAGGCCGTGCCAACACGCTGCTTCCTCCAGCGCATCGCTCCGGTGATTACAGCTTGACTCAGCCTTGCAGTGCTGCTGTTCTTCCCTTCTGAGCCTCTCCTGGGAGCCGGAGGTTTTGGCAGGCGCTTCCTCCGTGTAAGGTGTCTCTGGGGACCCGGGTTCACTTACCACGACTGTCTCACATTGTGCCCAAATTGGCTGCAGGCTCCAGCCATCGAGGGAGAGGAGCGAACGCCAGCAGCCAGTGAGTCAGTGCACTCCCATGGTATTTGCTAGGCTTGGGTGGGGTTCCTCAGAAGTGCCAGTTCACTTCCAAAGCAACATAAATCACCACATTTAAACAAGCTTCAGTTCCGCAGATCCCTGTTTAGCAGCCAGGATGGGGCTTACAGTTAATTAAAAAAACAGAAAAGGAGAGGGCATGTGAAAGCAAGACCCAAATGTCTTTAATAATTATCCCAAGAGCGAAAACTTTCACTCTCCTTTTGGATGATGACAAACACTGGGGAGCAGCCGCCCCCGGAAACTCGGGCCCCTCCTGCCTCCCTCCCTTTGAAGCTCGGTTTCCTTCCCCTCGGCGGTGCAGCGACGTGACTGGGGACAGTGTGTTCATCACATGCTGGCACTCGGGCTCTCTGCGGGGCTGAGCCCGACTGCTCCTACAGCCGCCCATGCCCTCCCTGCAGAGCAGCTCCTCCGTGGCTGCTTGGGAGAGGGACAAATACAGCCATTTGCTGGCTTTGGAGAAGGAATCCTTCCTTCCCTATCTTGCCTGGCTCTGCACACCTCTGCATGGGTGATTTGTGCTGGCCAGCAGGGACAAGAACAAGTCCCTTGGCTGGAGGAAGGGACCTAGAGTTTTTCTGTGGGTAATTCACCATAATGGTCAGCAAAGAAAAATTCCCAAACGCTTTTGTTTAAAACGACTGGACCTCCCTTATCTGCTCCCACAAACTGAGAGCATCTTTTCCTGCCCTCTTGCTGCTGATCCAAGTCAATTGATGGATGCCTGGTAACTGGGGCCTCATTTGCTGCACCCACCTGATGCTCACAGCCACCCACAGCCCACTGCCTCCTTTGTGAGCCTTGTTCCCCTCCTGTGTTTCTACCTTTGACGTTACGTTCTTTCTCTGGCAAGTCCAAAGAACAAAGCTGTCCTCCCCACGCACTCAGGCACTCCTTCTTTTCCTAACTGAGCTCTGCAGTGCAGAGTTATTAATAAAAAATCACAACGTCATGTACAGCCCGCACCATCAAATCTATCAATGTCACCACCACGCAAGATTGTGTGTTTTTTCCACCTTTTAGTGTTTCTTTGCTGCAGAGGTTGTTTAAAAGGAGGAGGAAGGCTGAGAAATCCCTCCCTACCTGCCAGAAGAAGTGAGTGATGATTTCAGTTAGGGGTGTGGCAGTTTGATGTTGTCATTCATGGTTATTAAAAACTGTTATTTTGCAAATATTCAGCTGCTAAAAATAAAAGAATTCTAATACTCTACCATGATTTATCTTATTGAAGGTGTCAAAATGATCCTGGTTTGTCAACCTCTTATGTAAAATGTCAATTTCTAAGTGATGCTCATGGCCTGTGTCTCTGCTCACTCCTCGGTAACACACTTAACATTAATACTCAGCAGTGGCCATTAAAGACAGCTCCTGCTTGAGAGGGGTTAGGCTTTGAAGACTTATTCTCAGCATTTCCCATAGTTAGTAGAATCCATACAGAAGTGCAGATATACAATCCAGGACCCTGTCCCAGCAAACGCTGGGTTTCACTCCCATGAGGGTGAGTGATGTACAAAGCAACTTTGAACATCTACAAGGCTCCTCTGCCCTGACACATTGAGGAATTCAGGACAAAACCTTCTGAAGAAAATGTTGCAGCAAAAAAATACAACACAGCAGAAAGCAGATTTTATGGTGGGGATCTTTCTGTGTTTTCCCTTTGCAGCATAGGTGGGACCTCTAATGAGTAACCACGCCACGCTCCCCATAGCAGAGTTTGACTCACTCCATTGATTGTCTTGTAGCAAGAAAAGGAATTAGCTTGTGGCTTTCTTAGTACCTCAGAGGATTCACAATACTGCCAGAATGTGGAGCAGGGGAAAGTGTCACAACACCAGCCTGAAGCACCAAGTTCCTCCAGCATGGGCTGCAGGGACCATGGGTCTCATGGCCCCCAAAAAGGGATCTGCAGGTGGATGTGAGGGTGACACTGGCCCAGAGATCCAGTGCAGCCTACATCAGCCCACTTGGCACAAACACTTCTGAAATAGTCTCTTTCTGTATGTACCTGCATTGCCACTGGGGTGCAGCTCTGCAATCTTGTTTCTGCTCAGCACTCGGATTCCTTCCTGTTACACACCCGTGGGCAGCCTCTGTGTACATTAGTGGGGCTTTTGCAGAGGACAAGCAGGGCTCCTGCCATTGTTGGCTCCCAGGGATGTCGCACAGGACTCAAATGGGTTTGTTGAGAGCAAGCCTAAACTGAAATTAGAGTGAGACTGTTGTGTCCATGGGGAGAGTAAAGGCAGCCCCAGACTAATTCGCTGTGCAGGCAAACAGCTGCCAGGAGGGCTTGGTGAAGCCAAGGGAACAGGGTGATGGAGAGAGGGCTGCACTGGGACTGGAAGCCCCATCCAGTCCTCCTTGCTCTCTGGTATGTGAGGCTGCCTGGGAGTCTCATCATTTGCAGGTTTAAAGTCTCATGAACTTCAGGAAAGGAGGTGGAAACTGCTGTGGGCTGGGCAGGAGGAAGATGTCTTTCAGTTGTAAAAATCCCTGACTGCCTTGTGCCAGCTTGTGTGAGAGGCCATTTACTTCACAGCTGGAGAGCTGCATGGTGAGTGAGGAGGAAGGAAATCCCACTCCACGCTAGAATTGCATTGGTGCAGAGTATCAGGGATATTTCTTCCTCTGTTGTTACAACTAACTTACTCCACGTGCTACTTTCTGCTGTTTTATTTAGCAATAAGAGCAAAATGTCACTTGCTTTTGCAACCTGACAACGTGTATGTGCCATGGGGCATAACATGGGAAGGACATTGAATATACCTGCTCCCTTCTGCTGTCCATGGGCTGTTCACAAAACCACGTCAATATCCCTTCCCTCCAGACACCTGCCAGAGACATGAACCTCTCCTGCTTTGTAATTCCTGCCCAGGAGGTTTGGGATGCAGATGAGAAGCCATAGACTACAAGGCCCCAGTCTGGTCCTCTCTGGGTTCTTCCCCTTCCCTGGGGCAGTCCCAAGCAGAGAAGCTTGGGATATTCCTGTTTCTCCTCCCTGGTTCACCCAGCTGGTCCTCTGACTGCTCACAGAGTTGAGTGCACAACCCAGTTGAGTACCCAGCATTGAATGCAGCCCCTCTGAGTCCACCAGCTAAGCCATCTCCTCAAGTGTGGCAACTTTGTGCAAATTCCAGCCCGAGTTTCCCAAGCACAGACACAGCCAGGCTGCCTCGAATGGATGCTGAGAGCAGATCACACACTTGTACAGTGTGCAAGCAGCTGGAGATGTAAAAGCACCACCTCTGCAGAGAGGAGCCTGCCCTGTGCCAAATGTGGGATGTGGCATGAGTCAAAATGAGGGACACCAGAAAATAATAGACTTCACATGAAGGAGAGCAATAATTAGCAGCTGTAAATCACCTTTCATCTACAGATCACAGAAGCGTCTCAAGCACTAATTTGCACAGCCTTGCAGCATCCCTGCCCCATAACTAGCACGGGGCAATGGTTATTCCATCTGCTGGCACGCAGCCACATGTCCTTGCAGGCACCAGCAAGAGGGAACTGGCTTGCAAGGTTGGTCCTGTTCCACTTCTCACAGCCGGGCTGGAGGTTCTGGGGCACCTGTGCCAAGGTGCTGCTCTGTCCCAAGCCAGTCCAGGTTTGGTGTCTGCTTCCACAGCAGGTAAGTGAAGATGGGCCAGGGGGAAAAGAAGGCACCTGGGATCCAATCCATTTCTACTTTCTATCTGATATTTTCTATCTGATATTTTCTGTGTGGAAATCGCTACTTAACTCAAAGAAAACTTGAGCAAGGAAGGTAAGCTCCTCCAGAAGCAAAAGTCCTTAACAGCATTTTAAGTGTGGCAGGGAAGTTTACAATCTCCTAAAGTTTTCATAAAAATACGTGTGTATATATTTAAATATGTATATTTACAAAACATTTTCAGAAATCTAGAATTCGTTAACCTTGGTAGTTATCTCTGTAATGTTGGGAAGACACACCCAAAGCACTCGTTAACTCAGGCATGAAGCAGAGAAGACAGGTTTGCAAGGATCTGTGTGTGGAGTTGTTCATATTTCTTGGGAAGTGCACGGAAGCCTGGCCAGCCCCAACCTCAATCTCCTGCTTCTCTGAGTTGAGTCATCTTTCCTAGAAAAAATGAAATATGCTTTTCTTAGAAGAATTTAAATGTGAGAAAGTGGCACCTTCAGGAAATTTCCCAGCTAGCTGCAGGTGAACCAGACCCATCTTCCCTCCCCCCAGGCTGGCACATCAGCAGCACCCCAGTGCCTGAAGGACACAGCATGAGTCTCTGGGTTTCAAAACTTGTCTATTTTGAGTTTGCAGTGAGCAAAATGAAACAGAAGTTACTGGGCTTCATGTGGGAATTGAAATGTAAGACTGTGAAACATGGGAGAGGGGAATCAGACTGGTTAGTCTCTCTCTGCATTTGAAATGTCTATGAACATTGTTGAAATATTGCGTGCGATCGTTTTGCATGGCTGAAAATAGCTCTGCAAGGTGCCTGGTGGCAGTGCAAGCCAGCCCTTGGCATCACACAGCTCCCAGCATCACTTTATTCTCACACCAGGAGCTTTGCTGTACAAAGAAAGCACAACTAGTGTCTGCTGCTTTGTCCATGCTACAAGGAGATAAATTAAAGGCTGGAGAGATTTTAATTTGCTCCAGGACATAAAGAACGTCAGGGCAGAAGTGAGACCTGCAAGCCCTAGCTGACAGTCCCTTGCCCTGACTTCGGAATGATGTGGGATTCATTCCCTTCATTAAAAATAACCTTGTTTATAACCTCTGTTTCATGATTCAGCTTTTCTGCAGCCATCAACTGATCGCCATCAAAGCCAGGCAGCATCAGATTTCAGGAGGAAGATGCAATAGGCTGTTGCAGCTCAGACGTGCTCCTTGCAAAGGGCAGTTTGATGGAGGAAATGAGGGATAGCTTGTCAAAGGGCTGCTCTCTTTGGAGAGGAGTTCTGTTCTTCTCTCTGAGATCTCTGTGCCAAATCCTAAACTGCCTGGAGTTCCTGTTGTGCAAATCCCCACCCATGGCTTCTGCCCTGCCAGAAACACCAGTGCCTCATCACCATGAATGTGGCCCCGTGCAGGCCCAGAGCTACAGACAAATGTGGTTTTCCTGGTTCCTCTCCTCCTCCTTGCCTGTAGGTCAGAGCATCAGACATGCTCTGCTCTACATGCGACGACCTGGGGCCCTACCAGTGGCACAGCTACCAGCTCTGTGTTTAAAGCAAGACTCATTGCCAAGAAAAATCTCCTAGAAAGTCCCACACACCCACTTTCGTTCCTTGCAGTGTTGTGTGACGTCTCACAGGCAGCACAGGTCCCCAGGCTTCTAATGACCATGTTGTGAGGGTTTGCTAACTGCTGTATTATGTTGTCTGCAAAAATCAGACAGCTTTATGCAGCTGTAATCCTCATCCCATCAGCAGACTGGGAAGCAGAGGCACAAAATGGAAAGGATCATCCCTTTGCAAAACCTCCTGGTGATTTTTGGCTAGCCCTGGATTAAGTTGCCATGTTCAGGTGAGTCAGCTGGCCCAAGCGGTGTGCCCATGGACACACAGATAATCAGTAGCAAATACCCAAGAAGAAGCCAAACCCTTGAGACAAAACCCTGTGGTGCAAATTTGTGCTCATCCTTCTTTTTTAAGGAGCTAATCCTTTGTCCTTGCAGGAAGAGGAATTTTCCATAAATGTGGTAAATTTTTTTACAGTTCATTGTGTGTTTAATCTTTAACAGTGAGATCATTATGGTTTTATTAGCAGCATGTAACGCTTTGTCATCTTCAATTGACTTTGCAAACATTAACTGATCTTGTTATAAATGATCAACTAGCCAGTCGGATATAAAGAATAAATTTT
>JANPWX010019661.1:0-21480 GCA_024734555.1 Trochalopteron elliotii
CTTATCTCTGCACTGTCACTGTGGCAGCAGTGGCAGAGCACATCTTGTGGATGAAGCTGGATTTTGCTGTGACTCTGGGGAGTGACAGTGTTCCACCATTGCAGTGCACCCGGCCCAGCTGGCTCCCTGTGCTTGTGTTGTATTATGATGAATTTTGGTCATCTGCCGAAGCCTCTTAGCTTTTGATTAAACTTGTCATCCTGGTACTTGACTTGGTAATCTGTTTAGTTCTTGCTAATCCAATTGCAAATCAGTGGAAGACCCTTTGAATGACTGTGCTTGTATCTGGCAGTGTGACAGTGCTGCTGAAGGTGACTAACAGTCTGATCAGTCAGATGACCTCACGGTTGCAAGTGGTGATGATGATCTTACAGTCATAGAGACAGACAGTGCTCAGGTTTCATCCTGGATTTTACTTGCTGTGAACAACTAAAGACAGAGTGTGACTGCTTGCTGCTTTTATTTATTCTGGCAAAATAAATTTTCTCTTTGAAGTTGTCACCCTAAGGTTTTCTTGCCTGAAAGGTTCAACAAAGTCTTATCACATGTTTATTTTACAGGATGAGTGGATGCAACTGTTGGGTTATGTGCACTGGTCATTGCTACAGTTCAAGTGTCCTGGAGCTCCTTCCACGCCCAGTATCACAGGGGTGCCATAAGTGACCTTAAGAAGGAGTTTAGTATGTCAAGTTGTCTTGCCTTGTTGTGCATCAGGGAGTTGCAGGAAAGGTCTGTGTTTTGCTCCAGTCAAGTAAGAGTTTTATCAGCTCTGCCTTTGGTGAGACTGTTGGTTGTTGGTCCCGTGCGTTGAGGCCATTGAACTGATGATGTCAGTAGGTGTTTAGTGCTGGCTTGCTTCCCAAATATGGTACTTCTGCAGAGGTCAGTGAACCTCTTGTGCCTCTTACACAAGAAGCTTTAACTGAAAGAATTTCAGAGGACAGAAAATATCCTTGCTTATGGTGCGTGTGGAGAAAATCCTCGGTTTCAGCTTTTTATGAACAGTCTGATGTTTAGGTGGCAAGATTTTCTTGAGCAGGGCTTGAGAGGAAGTTGCTATATATTGAGCAAAATCATGGAACTGTATGGGGGATGGTTAAATGCCTGTGTAAAATATCTTTCAGTTAATACTTGTGCCTTTCTAATTCCTCAGTTCCTCATGTGTTCAGTCTATTCTGTGACTTCAGACCTTTATAGGAGGCTAGACATTATTAATGACACAAGGTGGGGAAAGATGCCCTTAAATAGCTTAGAAAAAACTCTTATCTCTGGCTCTGCACAGAATGTGTCTTTCCTTTGCTTCTGATGGATGTACCTTCCTCTTGCCTCTGTACTGGTTTTGAAATTTGGCTTGGAAGTAGAGTTCCTATTTGCTTGCATTTGAAAAACGTGCCAGTATGATTTTACTGTAGCAGCAGGTATTAATTAACATTTGCTAGGGTTGAATGGGACACTTCAAAGAGTGATTATAGTCAAGAGTGGTGTTTTTGAGGTAGCACCTACTTGTATGTGGAAGTTGGCTTCTGTTGGAGAGGTAAGTTTTGTCCGTGGTTCATGTGTTTTAACTGTCTTAGACCTAAATCCCTCCCCAGTGTGCAGCTTGATAGCATAATCTTGATATTGTAACTGTTTAAACACACCCAAGGCCTAATTTAGCTGATGGAATTCTCTCTGTGATGTTGATAAATGAGCAGAGGAAAAACCTGGAGTGAGAGTCAGTCTGGCAGTTGTTCTGAAAGCTGACTTGTACCCTTCCCGTAGACCTTGTTTACTTAGATAGCGAAGGACTTCCTGTAAAGTAGTTAAATAACAAGTTCTGACATTTCCTGCTACTTCACTGATCAGTCTTTTCACTTACTCTTCACTTGCACTTTTCCTATCTGTTTTGTACTTGCATGTACACTTTCTGGTGTAACTCTAGAAGGACCTCTTCGTTACAGTGTTAGTTTTTAGTGCTGGATTTGCTTTAGTTTAGGATTATTGTTGAGGGAACTGTATTTTAAATCTTCTGTCTTTAAATTGGGCTAAATACCTTGGGATTAGTCTTCTCATGCTCTCACTAACTTTTTGCCCAAGTATTTGACTTTGTGTGGGAAGTTTGAGATGTACCTACATTACTTTTGGGGGTATTGGGAGCATACTTCCTGCAACAAGTTGGCTCTTCTTACCTCCTGTAGGTCTGGAGCCTGTCATTTGGGGTTCCCTCCAGATAAAACTGAGCTGTAAGATGCAGTCTTATGTTTTGGTGATGTCAGACTTGGCTGGTGGGCAAGACTAGAACTAAATTTGAAATAGTCTTCTGGAAGGTATAGTGTGGATATGTTAGTACATCTCCAGTCTTGCTCTGGAGATCTGCTCTGGGTGTGTACTGCTGCTTGCTGTTTAAGTACACCTTCAAAAACCAAGATCTCTTTGTGGGAAGATGCGTTTAAGAGCCTGTCAGGTGCTCTAGGACAAGCTACATATCAAAAAATCCATGCAGGAAAGACTTGCTATGTGTGCTCATTTAGAGTTAGGTTTTAGGAAATATTTGATAATCCGATCAGTCTGCAGATGAAAGAATTAACAAGCAAAGAAAATCTCGATTGTTTCAGAACTGCAGTTCTGAAACAACTGAGCCTGATTCCTTTTTGAGCAGAGAATCCACGCAGGGGAGACACGTTATGGCTCCTACTTGAAAGTTTGTCTATCAACCATTAGGAAAAAAGTTTTGGCAACTAGGCTTCAGATGTTCTCCTGGTCCTGGAGTTACTTATTTACTCTTTGCATGTGCTCAGTTCAGGACAGAGTATGTTTTTGGGCTTGATGTGACAGAAGATTTCCTTTAAGGGAATTTAGTCCTGCCCTCCTGTTATGATACAGAGTTGATTTCTGACACTTTTGATTTTCTAGGCAGCTAGTACTTGATCCAGCTTCCAACTACTTTATGATGAAAAGGCTTTTCTCTGTGTCGTGGTAGCCTGCTGGGAGGTAATTCTGTCATGCTGTAGGATCCAGACCTTTGGCAATAAATAGTATGTCAGTACTGGTAACTTGGCATGTTCCTTTCTTGCACCAGTAACCCAGGAATTGGCAGCATAACATATTTTTGCTTTAATCTTCAGCACAAAGTAAAGATTTAAAGTCCTTCCTGTTGGTCTTGGCCTGTAAATTTAAAACATTCCCCCTTGTATAGAGTCTTTAATAAAGTCATCTGCTGCTATTGAGTGTAGTTCTTTGTCTAACTTGCTATCTGAGGAAAAAAAGGACAGTGAGGTCAATATAAGAAGCCTCTGGTCTCAGACCAGGTTAAAGCCTGTAATTCTGAAATGAAAGCTTGTAGCAGTCCTGGATGCAACCTACTTGAAAAGAGGGATGGGTCTACTGCAAGATACAGTTGTTAAAAATGGATGTGTAATTTACAGGGGATACATAATATGTGGTAGGTAGAGCTCCAATATCCTTTTAAATAGGATCACTCCCTAGTCAGAAGCATGATGGGAACATGGAGAGCTTCAAGTGATTCTGGAATTTGACTTCATATTGTTTGGGTCTGGACTCATTCTTTGGGTGTTAACAATAACAGAGGCGACTCTAAAGCAGTGGCAAGACATCCCTTTTGTAGGAGTTAGGATTTAGTCCTGGAGGAGTTTCAAAGGGCCTCAGGGCACGACTGCTCATCTGTTCAAAGTGGTGGAAGTTGCTGCTGACTTTCCAATGCTGCAGGCTCAGCCTCTGAAATGGTTTAAAGCTGCGCCAGGGGAGGTTTAGAGTGGATGTCTGGAAGTGTTTCTTTACCAAGTGAGTGGTCAAACACTGGAACAGGCTTCTGAGAGGTGGCTGGTGCCCCAAGGCTGCCGTTACTTAAGGGGCAGTTAGGCAGTGCTGTGATTGACATGCTGTAGCTTATGGTCAGCCCTGAAGTGGTCAGGCAGTTGGACTGGAGGATCAGTGGAGGTCCCCTCAAACTGAAACAGTTTGTTTACAAGAGCAGAAGGGAACTGTCTTGTTCCATTTGTTCTTAGATCATGCCTCTTGCTGACAATGCCTCTTTCTTAGACCAATTCCATTACCTTTCTAATTGTGCTTATGTGATAAAATTGTTTCAGCACAGGAGGAGACTTTGAATTCTTACTGCTAGCAAAAAAAGGTCTGTTTTTATATATGTTACAGCACTCACAGGAACTGTAATGTAAAATTCTGTGTGAAAAAAAAGGTGGGGGTGCTTTTAAGGTGCTGTCAGTCAACCTGTGCAAATTCTGAAAACACTGCAGGAATACAGGACAAACGACACGTTTACATCTTAACATCATTTTGAATCCTAGCAGATAAAGCAAATGTTTTCTGTGTGAAACTGAAAATATCAGTGCAATAAAACATGTAATTTGTTCAATCTTTGGCCTTTGCCTTGCAGCTAATCTTTTGAACAAGGACTTAAATTAATAGTAAGGACCATATTAGTGATTTTTAAAGTGAAATATTTTGGAGAATTCTTGCCTTATAGGAGTGTGATTGCAACTGGCTTTCTTAAACTAAACCCTTACCTGGGATCCATGTTTGGGCCTGTTTGCCCAAGGCAGTACTCACATTCCAGGGCAGAATGATACCAATTAGAACTGAGGAAACATCCCATAGGTGAGTTCATCTTTTTACTTGACTGCCTGATCAAATCACTCATTGATGCAGCTTTTTAAACTGTCATGCTGGCATAAGGTCACATGCTTCTTGTTACCTTGCAGGAAATGACTATAGAGTCACCACGTCATCTGGATTTCAGTGTACTGCACAGAGTTCCCAGAAGGAACTATACCCTATTCTTCCTGGAAATAAATTAATTCTTAACAGGAGGTGACTTATAAATCTGGCCTGCCAGTGGGGCGTTTTGCTACCCCAGTTTTTTCCTTAGCAACTCTTAATTGGCTGTAGATGAGTCCTTAACATTTTCAAGACTTCTTAACAGTGGTGCTGGGAAGTGAGATTTTGTGCACAGCAGGCCTGCGTTGTAGTTCTTTTTGATGCTGTCAGGCTGGCTGGTGTGCTGTCTTTGCAAATGCTGCATTAGTCTGCCTGGCTCCAGGAAGTGAGGTAGAAAAAGGTGAGAGAACTGTGAGTGGGAGGGCATGTAGTCGTGCAACTAAATAAGTCTGTGTTGGCTCCAGAAAGAGGTGTTGAGTAATTAATTCCCTCCCTTAACATAAAGTTTTAATGAAACCTGGAGAAACAGATGGTCATGAGTACCTGGAATATGGCTTCTAGGACAAGGAAAATGTAACAACTTGTCTGTGTAAATGTGAGGAAAAGTGGAGAAGTGTCTGGACAAGGAATGTGAAGCTGCTGAGACCTGAAATTTGTTCTGGGGGCTACTTTTGACTGCTGCTAGGTGTTGTGGCAGACCTTGGACAAATGAGCATTAATGTGAGACAATGTGATTTTTTTTTTCTCTCTAAAATAAAAGGAACTGGTTTAGGATCAAATCAACAGATTTTGCATGAGCTAGAAAATACAACTGAGTAGTTTGGACAATAAATGGCATTAAATGGAATAAGTAAATAATGAAAAAAAGGTAGGTCTTAATTATCATTGCCAAAGAAATTCTTCTAGAGTTTAAAAAACATGCTGCAGCATAGGCTATTGCATGACGCAGATTGAGGTTGAACTTGCCACATTCTGTGTTGACATCTACTTGAGCAGCATTACTATTTATGATAGGTTTCAAAGTAATATTCCTGTACTTTATGAGGAAAGAGCCAAGTGCTGGTTTCGACTTACCCATATTTCTTATTGCCTGTCACCAGCAAGTGATCCTGTGGCCATCTTGGGACTGGGGTGGGCAGCAGTAAAACAATCTTTAGAGCGTGGTAAGAATGAGGCAAGCTCCTGCGATTATAATATGAATGACCTTAAAGTCTCACTGTTGCAAGACCTGTGCTAAAGTAACATTTTAGCAATGCAAATAGCTTTGAAGACTCTTGGATGCCAAGGATGGAATCTGTTGGCTTGAGCCCATAGAGCTTTGAGGGTGGAGATGCAGTTTGTGTGCTGTTCTCTCTGTGCTGCAAGTCATGTGCAATGCTGAGCAAACACATCTACTGTATCACTGTTATCAACCAGGCACTTGTAGAATAACTTGATTTCATTTTTCTGAAATCTTTACTAATGGATTAATACATGGAATCAAAAGTGAGCATAAAAGACCTGGAGCATAGATCTTGAGTGACAGACCATCTCTGCTGAATCACTGACATTTGCTGATCTCTAACTGGTGGCTTGGTGTCATTGCAGGTTCAGGTCCAGGTCCAGCAGTCACCGCAGCAGGTCTCCGCCCAGCAGCTCTCTCCACAGCTCTCTGTCCATCAGGCTTCAGAGCAGCCAATACAGGTCCAAGTGCAGATCCAAGGCCAGGCACAGCAGCAGGCATCCCAGACAATACAGAGTCAGTCTCTTCAGAGCCCCAGCCCATCGCAGCTGCAGGCAGCTCAGATCCAAGTGCAACACGTGCAGACTGCCCAGCAGATCCAGGCTGCAGAGCTGCAGGAGGAACACATACAGCACCAGCAGATCCAGGCCCAGCTTGTGGCAGGACAGGCCATTACTGGTGGCCAGCAGATCCAGATCCAGACAGTGGGGGCACTGTCACCCCCACCTTCTCAACAGGGCTCCCCACGAGAGGGAGAGAGGCGGATCAGCTCTGCGAGCGTCCTTCAGCCGGTGAAGAAACGCAAAGTGGATATGCCTATTACTGTGTCGTACGCTATTTCAGGGCAGCCGGTTGCCACAGTGCTGGCCATTCCTCAGGGCCAGCAGCAAAGTTATGTCTCTTTAAGGCCAGACTTGTTAACAGTGGACAGTGCCCATCTGTACAGTGCCACTGGGACCATTACTAGCCCCACTGGAGAGACGTGGACCATCCCTGTTTACTCTGCTCAGCCACGTGGTGACCTTCAGCAGCAAAACATAACCCACATTGCCATCCCTCAGGAGGCCTACAACGCCGTCCACGTCAGTGGCTCGCCCACAACACTGGCTACAGTGAAGCTGGAAGATGACAAGGATAAAATGGTGGGAAGTACTTCGGTAGTGAAGAACTCTCATGAGGAAGTGGTGCAAACTCTTGCTAATTCCATCTTTCCAGCACAGTTTATGAATGGCAACATCCACATTCCAGTGGCAGTGCAGGCTGTGGCAGGGACATACCAGAATACAGCACAGACAGTGCACATATGGGACCCACAGCAGCAACAGCAGCAGCCCACACCCCAAGAGCAGGGGCAGCAGCAGCAGCTACAAGTCACTTGCTCAGTAAGTTAAAACTGCCTCTTGGTCTCAGTTTGTGATTAACAACTTACAAATGGTGTGGAGAGGGAGCATGCCAACAGACAGTTGGTGTCTGGGAAGCAGAGATGCATCTGTCCCAGAAGCCTGAATGTGACACAGGGCACTTGACTTCTGATGGGTGTAAGACTTCCATGTGATAATGTTGGTACATAGTTATAGGATTCAAAACTTGCCAAAAGAAAGTACAGTCTTGATCTTAGTGTTAAAAATTAATAGATACATACTGATTCCCAGACTCTTCATAGCAGGTGTTCTGAGATCTGCAGTATTTTCCTCAGCTGTTCCAGGCGTTGCACTGGACAGGCAGGGATAATTGCAGCCACATAAGGTGTGCTAATATGTACTAGTCATTATCTGTTACTTTGTGTTATGTTGCACGTGGAGTCCACAGCAGATCCAGTGACCGGGTAAAGTATCTTTTAGTATCTGACTAGTTGTGAGCAAACTTCCTGGATCAAGTGTACTTTAGGGTACATAAAGTATTTAAAATAAAATACCCTAAATACATAGACAATTCCAGGAGGGATGTACTCTCTCTCTAGGGGGGCAATAAAGCTACTAGAGGTGACCCTCACACTTTTGGGAGCTGACCCTCTCGAAACTGGGGAAGAACTTGCCTGCCTGCCCTGTGCTGTCCTCTGGCATTGTGCTTCTAGGGCATCTGGGCAAGTTGCAGAAATTTTGTGCTCTTTGTGAAAAATATAATAAGTTTGTTAAGAAGCATCTGCCAGTTCAGCAGGTTTACATCAACCTATGTCCAGCCTTCACAGTGGACAAGGTGTCTGTGAGGTCAGGGCAGAAGACTGTCCCTTGAACTGGGCTGATGGGGGAAGTTGGTTCTGGAAAGCTTTCAGCTCTCTGGAGTGTAATGTGGCAGCACTCTGGAGGAGAGCAGAGGCTCAGTCCTGGCTCCTACAAAGACAAGGTGTCAGTTCACCCTTGGACTTTTTAAGGCAGGGAGAGGCTTTGCTTCACAACTTAGTTGCCATCTGCCTTGATTAAAGCTGGGCCTTTTCAGTCAGCCTATCTGCAGCTGTGCTGCATGCTGCAACTGCAGGGGCTGATAAGCACAAAACTAATAAGAGCTGATGCAGAGAATAAAAACAACCAACCAGAGGCAGTTGGAAGGCTCCAGTCTAAGACTCTTGCATGCTTTGCCTCTTGTTGGTTTTTTATAATAAGTAAGGTACAAGTACTAAAAGTCTCTATGCCGTTTTCACATTGCTGTGGTCTCTAGTACTGTCAGAACAACTCCCACTAATATTGATACTTAGCAGTATCAAAGGAAAAGCTGCTTTTTGGAGTAGCTCTTAGGAAGGAAAAAGCAAGACTGTTTTGATATCAGAATTGCTATTTCTGTAACATTCGGGGTGCCAGTGAGAGTTTGACTAAGGTCTCTAAGGCTGTTAATTGAGGTAGCTATGAGACTCTGTGGCATGGAATTGAAAACCTGTAGTGAAGAATGCAGAGTGAGTGCAGCTGAAGGGCTTGCTGCAGGTTTTAGATTGGTGCTATTGGTTGCCTGACAAAAAAGTTTCAGTTTGAGATTGAAATTCTTGGTGACCTAAGGTCCCGCTGCAAAGTAAATTTCCAAAGAGTCTGGAGATGGCTTAGATCTGTAGTAAGTCATGCAGTCACTCTTCACACAATAGTAGCTAGTCCCCATTAGTAGTATTTGGTATTTTGAGAATGTTGCATTGAAACTGAATTGGTGTTTTGATGCTGTGTTCTAGTCTTACTGCTTTATGCCTTTTACAAGTGAATTAATCTTACTCATCACTGATGATAAGAACAGAATGTATTTATTCTGTATTCCTGTTGTGTACTGCTTAAAGAAGACAGTCTGGATAGGGAGGGATGCCAGTGGTGTATGGCATGTGATTGTATCCAGGGCCTTCCTCAGGGCAGTCTGGGTGTGGAGCAGCAGTGGTGGGTAAAGCTGGTGACACCTTTCTGTTCAAGGACTGGTGGTCTCTGTGGCCTGCTCTTGTAGTGAGATGGACTTCAGTGGTGATTCAGAGTGACAAGTGAGCTGAAGATAGATCTGTCTATTCAAACTGAAAGAGTTTTTGGAGTGTAGAATATTCTTTTGTGAGCAGCAATTCAGGTTGGACAGCAAAAGTTGCATTCCTTGAATTAATTTCTTGTTGGGAGTGTTGCAGAAGGTTGGTATCCTGGGGCTACAGCTATTGTGGGATTCTTGTTTTTTTGTCCAGCTGTTGCATACTGAAGTGTATATGTAACCTGAAGTGTTTTCTTTCATAGGCTCAAACTGTTCAGGTTGCTGAAGTTGAACAACAGCCACAGCCCCAGACTTCACCTGAACTTCTACTTCCAAACTCTCTGAAGCCAGAAGAAGGTCTTGAAGTGTGGAAAAGCTGGGCACAGACCAAGAATGCAGAGCTGGAAAAAGAAGCCCAAAATAGACTAGCACCTATTGGAAGTAAGTGGTGTGACAACATGGCCTTTGTTTCCTTTCAAGTAGGATTAAGAATGACTAAAATAGGTGTTTACTGCTTTGGAAAACTCTTTTGTTTAATCAGTGGTTGTTCCTAAATTTAAATTTTAATTTACTCTGCAGTAGTAATTATTGTGTATTCCCACTGCCACAGGACATGTATTAGCTCTGTGCTGAGCCCCCTTGAGCACCTGGGCTGATAGCAATAGAAAAGGGCACTGGATGACAGTGGTGCATGGACAAACTGTCTGGCCAAGCTGGTAGAAAAGTCCTGGAGTTGCTGTTTTCCTCTTGGTGCAGGGCAGCATTTCACTGGGGACGTGGTAAAAGAAGGCAATAGTCATGCATTTGGTAGGGCAGAGGATCTTCATATCAAACTCTTGCCTGTTTTATCTTTTATTATGTCTGACAGCCCAAGATCTGGATTTATTTCAACTTGCTTTACTGTACTGGGAGAATGAGGTAGTGCTGGACCTGCCAGATAGAATGGATATGTGGAAAATCTTTCCTGAAATGTTGGGAAATAATATGGCTTTATGACTTAAATAATATAGCTTTGTTTTGTTTTTCCAGGGCGTCAGCTGCTGAGGTTCCAGGAAGATCTCATCTCTTCAGCTGTGGCTGAGCTGAATTATGGTCTGTGCTTAATGACACGAGAAGCTCGGAATGGTGATGGTGAACCCTATGATCCAGATGTGCTCTACTATATCTTCCTGTGTATTCAGAAGGTAGGATGGGACAGCTCTATGTGCTGCAGAACTGTCCATGTTGTCAACATGTGCAGGGGGACTCTTGGTTATAAGAATAGAGACTGACTTCTGTTAAGTTTCCCAACAATTTTATATGAAAAAAGTCTCTTTGCTTAAAAAAACCTTGAAAACATCAGATAACTTGGCTTTCTCATGCTAGTGCTTTTGTCTGTGAGTTAAGTTTGTGAATAACTGAGTTCAGTATCACAGTGAAAATCATAAATCCATTTAGCTTATTTTGGTGGGCGGAGAAGGGTTGGATGATGTTTGAAGAAGTTGTCAGTGTCAAGACTTAAATCTAGTTGAAGCTTTAATAGGCAAGAACTTAGTTTTATGTGCTGTGGGAGGTATGAGCTTTCTGTAAGATCTGTGGGAATAGAGCTAAACTTGGACAGGGAAATTGAGCATCCTTGTTGTTAACCTGAAAAAGTAGTGTCCAGTAGTCATGTGAAATAACTGGAAGTGAGTACACCTGAAATAAAAGGTGAAATCTGATCAGCTTTACTTTGTAAGATGGTTTTTCCTTTTTCTGTCTTGGCATTCCCATGATAGTAATGGAGATTATCTACCCAGTATTGGCCTTGGTGCAGGAGTTCTCACTCTTCAAGTAAACTGTGTTAGTCTTCAGTGCTGTGCCATAAAATGCTCGACAGAAGGTATGGGCCCTTAGGATGAGGTCTGATCTGAGGAACACACTTGCTCCCACTGTACTGGCCTGTGTTGTGCATCTCTTACAGTATCTCTTTGAAAACGGCCGAGTTGATGACATCTTCTCAGATCTCTACTACATTCGCTTCACTGAATGGCTGCATGAAGTTCTTAAGGACATACAGCCCCGTGTTTCACCTCTTGGTAAGGGCTATAGTTCAAGAGCTTTAAAACTTTCCAGAGCTTGGAATGTTTAAACTGAACCTGCAGCATGAGTGCAGTCTGAATAGCAATGCTTTTGAAGTATGTAACATCTCTAGGCTAGCTGATGCTGGTCAGGGAGAAAAATGTTGCATTTGCAGTGAATTGCTGGGGTTACTGCAGCTGTCAGGCTCAAACCCTGACTGTCACTGAGCATTATTTGTCTGTCACTTGTCACCAGTCAGAAGGCACATTGTGGGGACTTTGTAGTGTCATGGAATTGGCTTACTTGGCAGCCAGCTGATCTTTGGCTTGAATCAGGTTTCCTTATCTGAAGTGGTAGTACATCCTGCCTCTAATATGTGTTGTTTCTTTAGGAGATAATACAGCACTGCCATAGTGCCATGTAGCCAGATGGATACTGTCTGCAGGACCAACTGAGTGTCAAAGGAAAAAACAAGTGATTGAAAATGAGTGATTAAAGCCTCCAGTGCTGCAGTCAGTTGCAGCTCAACCTCATCATGGAGATCATGGCAGCAGGGATGGGGGGAGCAGTTCCAGAAGAGACAGATTTTGACAGAGAAGTGTATGAGAACTAGATAAGAATTGCATTTTCACAGCATGGAAACCTGGTTTCTCATTGCTTCCATTCCCTTTGATATATTTGGACATCAGTGAAGAAGTTACTGCTTATGTTCAGAAAAGTAGCTGATATTACTTAGGCTAGGTGGTTAAGTAGCACCATGAGTTTTGGAATCCTTTTGTTTTCAGTCTGGCTGTTTGATCAGTACTTTGACATTCCACAAGCCCTGGAGTTCATACTGCTGTCTGTTTTTCTGTTTATCTGTGTATTCGGAGTGTAGTATTTTTCTTCTGCACAAAGGGGGAAAAAGCCCTGAGAATCAAAGGATTACTTGTGTGTCCAAGTACATCACTTGGCACCGTGTGCTGACTGAAGCTGTGCACACAGCCAAGAACTGATTTGTTACACTGGTCTTCCTGCTCTTACATATTATTGGATTAAGAGCATCTGCATTGGAGTCGAGCCAATAGTTAAAAGCTGTTTAAGTGCATATTCTTTTCTCTATGGGCTGGGATGTGTAGGCATGTTACACAAGCATACTCTCCACAGCTAGAGGTTGATGGATATGTACAAGTGTTTCCTAACTGTACCTGCTATTTAAAAAGTTATTTGCAGAGCACTGAATCTTGACATTAGTGAGAATCTCCTCTTCCTCCTTCTGTAAAGATTTATATGCTCTCTAGTACATACAGACTGTAAAATGCTCCTGTGTTCATGCTGTGTCTGTCCCCTGGCATGATGCTGACTTCTGGTAATTGCAGGTTACATCCTCTCCAGTCATGTAACAGAAGAGATGCTGTGGGAGTGTAAGCAGCTTGGAGCTCACTCCCCTTCCACCTTGCTCACTACACTGATGTTTTTTAATACAAAGTAAGTACTCAAGGCTTAGGGAATCTTGGGCAATAAAAGAACTTCAGGTACCTTAACAGGATTGGTGTGAAACTGCTGCATTGTGTAGGGCAAAATGATGAGTTTCAAGTGGTTGCACGCAGAGCCCACTTGTAGCTTCATCAGACAAAGTGAGCTAGCAGAGGGCAGACTGAACCTGTGACTTTTGTATGCTTTGACTGCTGGAACAGTCCTTAGCCCAGTGGTTGCTTTGTGCTTCAGCCTGCTCATGATGACTAAAGATAACTACCTTGCTGTTGTGACTGTGTCCCTTGCCTGCCTCTGAATGTCCTGTGTTCTGATCTTGCTGCTCAGATACTTCCTGTTGAAAACAGTAGACCAGCACATGAAGCTGGCATTCTCCAAGGTGCTGAGGCAGACCAAGAAGAATCCTTCTAATCCCAAGGATAAAAGCACGAGTATCCGCTATATGAAGGCTCCAGGCATGCACCAGACAGGACAGAAAGGTAGTGTCTAGGAGGTTTCTTTGGGAATATTTTACTTGCTTGGGCTTGAAGAAGTGGATGAACCTGGAGATGTTTGCAGGTAGGGAATCCAAGGCTCTGCCAGTAACCTATAGCCTGGCAGTATGTGTTTTCCATGCATTCTATCCAAGAGAGGATAGTACCTTCTAGTCACAACCCTGGGGACATGCCTTGCCTGAGACATGTGGGACTTATCAAAAACTAAGGATAATTTTTTTGTTACTTTTGTTTTTGTTTTTTTGTTTTTTTGTTTTTTTTTTTAATGGGCAAAGAGGCTGTTGGGTGTAAGTGCTTGTGAAGAGATGGAGAAAATTCTTTGGGAGGGCTTCTCTTACCTTGATTCTTGTGAACTCATACAGAATTCCTATGTAAGTACAATCTGTCCTCTTAAAAGCACAGGATGCAACTGAGACTTTGCAGTCTCAGTAGTGAGATTTCCCTCATTTTGTGCACTGGTGGAGGAGAAATGGAAAGAAGGATATGGATGGGTTGTGATCTTCAATAGCCTTAGGATGAAGCAAGCTCTGCATAATGCTTTAAGCATTTATAGCCAGGTGCCTCTGCCCTGGAACAGGCATATGTCTCTTGCCAGCTCTTGTAGGGTGACAAGGTGCTGCAGTGTTGAGGCTCTGTGGTACTGCTCAGTGTGCTATGCTTACACAGAGTGTCTGACAGACTTCTGGGGGGCTGGTTTGTAGTTACAGATGACATGTATGCAGAGCAGACCGAGAACCCAGAGAACCCCCTGAGGTGTCCGATAAAGCTGTATGACTTCTACCTCTTCAAATGGTGAGAGCTCTTGTCTCTGTGTGTGGTGCTTGTCTTCTGTGGCTGAGGAGCTGCACCCTGTGCCTGGCCTAGTTTTCAGCACTGTGTGATATTGCTGGCACAATTTCTATATTTCCATAAATTTAAGTAAATGGAGAGGGGTGTTGATGTGGGAGAGTGGGGTTAATTCTGATGGAATGCAAATTGAATTTTTGGGGTATTTAAGAGACAAATCCTGATTTGTGAACTGGCTGCTCTTAATCTTGGACATTTGCTGTGTTGGCATGAACTTGTTCTTCTGCTTGTGAGTTGCTAGTCATCTGGACGCATCCACTACCAAAGATAGGGTTAGGGTCCTATTCAAACCAGCTTCTGAACAAAAATAAGGACTTGCTATGGAGATTGGAGGGTGCCTCAGAGGACTCATCTCTAAATTTTGATGGTTCTGAAATTTAATATAATGGTTCATCTGCACAGATGGATCTGCAAGTAGCATGAATGTAAAAATACCCCGTCCTTTCTTCACTCTGAAAGACCCTTAAAGCCATGTGTGTGTTATGCTCACCAGTGTGAAATAAAAACTTTCTTGTAGTCCTCACCATGGCTTTTTAACCTTGGCATGTCCTAAAACTTTAGGATGAATGTTTCCCCTAGATGTATCTCTGTACCTTCACGTGTCATCAGCCAGATGTTCACTGTCAGGATTTGTGAAGCCTGGGGTGAGGACAATGGTGGTGTCTCTCTTCCAGGACATTTTGTTAGTCTGGTTATTTCTGATCTTCCTCACACAGCCCCCAGAGTGTGAAAGGCCGGAATGACACATTTTACTTGACACCGGAGCCAGTGGTGGCCCCCAACAGCCCGATCTGGTATTCCATCCAGCCGATCAGCAGAGAGCAGATGGAGCAGATGCTCACCCGGATCCTGGTGATACGAGAGATTCAGGAAGCTCTTGCCGTGGCTAATGCCAGCACCATGCACTAAGGCATCCTTCGTGGCTCACTTGGGGTGGGGCCAGGTGATGGGGGTGGGACAAGCAAAGAGAAATTGTACAGACTTTTACACTAAAGGAGATGCCTAAGTTTTTGGTTTTTTATTGGTGTAGTTATGAAGCCCTTTTAGGCTTCTTCTCTTTAAAAGAATCTAAAGGAAAACCTACCCATTGTGTATCCTACCCAACACACCAAACTGTTGGAACCATTGGAGGCTGCATATCCCCTGCGAGCTGGGAGCTGTGGAAAGCTGCTGGTTGACTCTGGGTTTTTTTTTTATGATGTAGAAAACATGAACTACAGGATTGGCCTGGTTGGCTGGGGCCTCTGTCTCCTTGGAGCACGTGCAGCCTAGAGGGCACAGAATGATGGATGGACCTGCTCAGCCAGTGGAGGAGAGGCAGGCATCTTCTTTTCTTGTGCTTGGACGTTAATTTGCTGTTATCTTGGAAGAAAGAGGAGAGAGTGAACTGCAATTATGATTTATACAAAAAAACAAACCAACAATTTCTATTCAGACCTTTAAGTGACATTTTTAGATGTTAAAAGTACAAACTTTACCACACTCTTCTTTTTTGGCCTAACATTGAGGCCTTAAACCTTGAGGCTTCTGTGCCTGATGAAATTCTTGTAACATACACTTGTGTATCATATAAAGATACCACCCTGTTTCTCTTATGTATTCTTACTCTAGTTGTTTATTAAGAATGACGAGCACGTCTTTTCAACATGCCATTGAACAATGTGTCTTTATTTGGGGAAGAGTGAGCTGTGAGGGTGGGGGGGTCATTATACGAAGATCAGTATGCAAACTGGTTGTTTTCATCCCTGTTCATGCTTTCCAGCTCAACTCTGCTGGATTTCTTTCACCCCTACAATTTATGAAGGTAGAAGGGCATACACTTCTGTTGAAGGACCTGAATGTCTGCTTGCTGATGGAAACTCAGTGCCAGGCTAGGAACATGGGATTTGTTAGACCAGATCAGACTGTCCTAATGTTCTGTGGCTTTACCCCTAGGCAAATCCCCCTCCCTCCACCTTTTCAAATGCATCACAACAAGACATGATGGAGGGGTAGTGGAGGGAAAAGGCCTTCCAGGAGCAGCCCATGCTTACTCCTACTGTTTAACAGCCTTTTCACAGTTTTCAACACAGCTGTGTAGCTTTTGGCATCGTTCATGATCATAATCCCCAGCCCTGTAGCCTTGCCTTGCTGCATCTTAAATGGTTGCTGTATTTTATATGATTAACAAATAGTCTGCTTTTTTGAAGCCAGCAGGTAGCCAACTCTGCTTGAAATGGGAGATCACTTGCCAGGCTTGTTACTTGTGCCACCAGCTTCTTGGATGCAGAGAAATTACTCTGCTTCTTGAACTTGTCTTCCCTGCTTCTCCACCACATGTCCCTTTCCTGTTCCAAAACACACAGATAAATACTTAAATATATATTACAGTAAAAGAACTTAAACTTGTGTACAGGCAAGCAACTTTCCTGAAGCCTCTGTTGTCCAGCACCTGTCTGTACTGAGAAGGAAGGTCTGCCCTCTCTGTTGGTTGTGCAGAGTGTAAATTGATGAGAGTAGCCAATGTTCCCTGTCTTTGTGCTTGTGAACAGTGTTGAGGTGTGCAGCTTAGAGAGACTTCCCGAGCCCCTGATGCTTCATATTGACGTTGGTGTTCCTGGGGAAGCAGATGTGCTTGAGTTAGCTGTCAGTATGAGCAGTTTGTTTCCTCTACAGGATTCTCTGCTCAAGTGAGTGCGTGCAGAGAGGTGAAGTAGCAATGCACTGTTGTTTTGTTCTAGACTCTTAGCTCAGTATCTGCCCTCAGAACTAGGCCAGAGGAAAACAGCCTAGTAGGATCAGTACCCACATCCCAGTGGGCCAGCTGGGAAGATGGTGCCTAGGGTGGGTGTAGTGCTGGCAGCAGGTACTGTGACCTCAGTTTGTCTGCTGGGAGCCAGCAGGTGCCGCCTCGTAGGGTGACTCTTGGGATCACCAGTACTGCTTCAGCTGTCAGAAGCCTCTTATCCTTTCCCCATGTTGTAGTGACTGGCATGTCCATCTTTGGCCCTATTTTAAGTCTTTGAGGACATGGTTGGGACAGGTTCCCACTATTCCAAGCAGTTGCATGTTGGAAAGCCTGCTGCCTTGGCTGTCTCCATCAGCAGTACAGTGGATATTAAACAATCTGCCAGATACACACTGTACCAGTTGCTTTACTGGGCAGCCTTGAGAGCCACCTCTTAACACTAAAAATTGACAGAAGCTGCAATACCTGACAGAACTTTAGGGCAGTTGCAGGTTGGGGACAAACAGAAACTTCAGCTGAGCTTTCTGGGGAAACAAAATTCCATATTACCTTAAAATTCTAGATTGTGCACTTTCCTTACTACTCTTAACTGCAAGATGATCTCAAGTCTTTGTAGGAGGAAGAGTTCTCCTTGGAGGATACTGGTTAAGAACATGGAAACTAGGCACGTGGTGAGCTGTGGAGATCTCCTGATGATTGGTTTTGTCCTGATGGACTGGAGTATTTCCATTCCTTTCTCATTGTCTGCATGTACATAGGAGAGGTTCTGCTGATGCAGAAGTGGACTGCTGCACTGTTCTGTACTGTCTCATCAGAATGTCCACTGTGTTAACTTCATTCCCTATTTTTAGAGACAATCGATATACTGTGACTTAAGGGTTATTTTCCTGGATCTGACTTCTAGTCTGTCTCTCTGGAGCTAGTTTAAAAGGTACAGTATTTCTAGAATATAAATACTATGTTCTTTGATAATGAAGAACATGATCTGCTCCCTTGTAGGGGCTCGTAGGAAGACGTGCACAGAGTAGCACAGAAGAGTGCTGTGGCATAGGGTTGCTGTCCACATTCTGGGAAATGTTCCCAGTCAAACATGTAAAATAGCTTTTTAACACTTTCCTATAACCAGCTTGACTGCTGCTTAAAGGGCATTCCCCCTTGGCTCTGAGAGTGCCAAACTGCTTGTACTGCTCTTGTATGTGTGTATATATTGACAGGAACTCTCTGTGCCCTATGCCTTGTATGAGACAGGCTGAAAATGCATCGATCTCTAAATAAATAGAGCTGAGAAGTCAAGCTAGAGACCGTGTGTTGTTGATTTTGAACTGTGCCCATCTTGTCACTGTGTTATGAAAGGAACCATAGAAAGCGGAGACTGACTGACTTGTAAAGAACCTCACATTCTGACATGAGACTCATGTATTGTCCAAGCTCTTGACATTTAACAGTGTTGCTTTCTTTAGGAAACTTGTAGCCTCTTACACAGGTCCACAGCACCATTAGATTTTTCATTTGCTTTCAAGAGGTCAAGCATTTCCTCTTAAGTGGTGCTGGCTGAAGCAGCAGAGAGCAGACTAGAGAGTGGTTCTTCACTCCTGTCTTGAGCAGTGTGTAAAAGGGAATCGTCTAAGGACTTCATAGGACTCTCATCTGTTGGCTGCCTCACCCCTGGAGGTCTGGACTTCAGAGGGGTCACAAGGTCTGAAGTAGTTCCAGAACTGTTCTGCCTTGGACAATACAAAAAGACTTAATCTGATCTCTGAATAAGAATCCTCTTCTGCACTGTTGCTGCTCGGGCAGAAATTAAGACAGTCTTGTTCTCAGCTGCATCAGGGCTACTGTCTGCCTTGGCATATATAGAAGGGATGAGGCCTCAAATATTCCTATGCTGTGATAAGAGCAGGTCCAGAAATGGTAGAAAAGAGCCCCTTGAGTGTGCAGGGGGTGGAGGACTGCTGGTACTGTAGTTGCTCATCCTCTTGCTGGACTGAGTGCTGCTGGACATTGCATGGCTGTGCAGCTGTCCAGCCAAACCACATTCTTACACAAGTTTAATACTGACTGACTTGGAATTAGTGCTTGGACTCCTAAATCACTGTTGAAGTGGGATATCAACTGTCTTCCACCCTATACAGGGCTTTTCTCCCCATCTTATTGCTGGACTGCTCCTCTCAAACATTACAGGGAATGCACCTTATCCTGATGATTCAGCCTCTTCTGTTTCATTGGTGCCAATGCTTAGGAAAGAGCCCTTCTCTGCTTATACCTCTTCCTACCTTAAGGAACATCTCAATTCTTCCAGGAGTCTTGCTGACATGCTGCCCCCAAATCTCTGAAGTGATTGCTGTGTCCCTACTTGTCGCTTTCGTTTGCTGCGTGGCTGAAGCTCTGCTCTTAGCACTGCAGTCACGTTCCCTGTAACCTTGTGCATGGCAGCCACGTTTGCCTGCTTCTCCTTTCTCGTTTGGAGCTCATCAGAACGGGAAGGCAGATTAAACCCACTGACAGCAGCAATAAACCATGTCTAGAACTCGAGGGAACTGCAGGAGAGAATGAGGCAGAGGGGATGTCTCAAAAAGGCAGGGTCCAGTTGCAGCCCAAAACCTCGCTTGATAATGAGTGTGCAGCCTATATGCAAAATACATCTTGTCTGTCCCTCCTGTGTTGACCCAGGTCTAAACAGCACATGTGATTGGCATCCTGCAAAGTGACCTTCAGAACTCTCCAGTAGCTTTGCCCTGTGAGTAACTCACACTACAAATCATTTTAAAGAGATGCACTCAACTATTTTTTTAATTTAATTTTACTCTTATATTCTCTGCTCTTTGTAATCTGCTTGGAAATAAAATGTTTTTCCCTGCAGCCTTTGTTGTAGTCTGTTTGAGAACCGTTAAACTTTGTCTGATGTTTCTGTTGGAACAGAAGCCAACATGCCTGTTTCCTGCTGTGCCCTTGCCATAGCACAACAGCTCAGATCCATGGATGCCTCCCAGGTAGGCTCAGCAAACCTTTGGTAGCCTATTCTTTTTTTAAATAAGGATAGAGAGACCTGTCACACTGATCCTGGCCCAGCACGATGCGTCCTGTTCTGCTGATCCTGTGACAGGTAATGCTGACTTGAGAGTGCATGTCCTTAGCAAGGCGGCGCTTTCCCATCTCTTCACATTTCCTGTGTCCTACAGGGTAACACAGGGTAATGCATTTCTTGAAGCTGCTTTCTGGTCTTTGAACAAGGAATTGACTTTCTGCAGCAGGGGGTTGTAGGCATGAGAGTACTGTTCTTTAGCCCCTGAACTGTGTTAGACAGGGGGCTGCCTTGGACAGCGTGTTAAGGGGAGCAGGTGAGAAGGGCTGTGGTTGTCTCATGTGCCCGGTGCTCTGAGGCTGGATCTGGAATGTGACAACAAGCAAACCAAGAGGAGGAAGTTGTTCTGTAACCTGCAGTACAGGAACTTTTCCTGATGCTCAAACGGAACTGCAGGGATGGGAACATCTCATCCTAGACTAAGCCAACTGCTATGTCCTGTAAGGCTCCTCTGACGCAGATCTATGTTTGTGCCTGTTCCACTCCTCCAGGCACAGTCCTGCTACTGCTCTTCTCCAAAATCCTCCCTGCAGCCCCAGTGTGTGGCACAGACCTGAAGGTCCTACATGCCCATCCCCAGTGTGCAACTATCCTCTTACACTCCTTGTTCGTACAGCCTGGCCTGGTGGCTTTGGGAAGAGAGGCTAATGCCCACATGGGATCACACTGGATCCTCTCTGGTGAGACTGGTGTCTCTCTCATTCCCCTCAAGGTGCAAGACTGGCCTTGCTGCTGCCTCTTGACTTTCATCCTGTGTGCAGCTCCCTTTGACTTAAAAAATTGCTTTGGATTCTGCTGGTTTGTCCCAGCTCTGCATTCACCACCGACCCAATAAGCCCATTCTTGTCTTCTGAAGCTGCGGGAGTACTTGGTGTTGGACTCGGCTCCCAGCCCACAGTGTCTCTCTGTGCATGTCACCATGTCACCCATAGCTGGGCATTTTTAGGTGGTCTTCTAGCAGGTATCACACTGTACTGGTGCCACAAGCTGGTGCCAGCCACGCCAGAGCCTGGCACGGAGAGCCCTACTGGGCTGTACTGGAGTTCAGCTCTCTCTTCTTGGTTGCCTCCCGCCGGTGCACGGACCCGGCTGCTCGGCCTGAGCACAAGAACAGCGGCGATGACCCGATGTCACCGGGCTGAACGCGTAGGGGGTCGGTGCTGAGAAGCTGCTTAGGAGGTACTGCGGGAGGCTGAGAGCGACAGCCGGGCCCGGTGTGTCCCCGCTACCACCCGGCACAACGCAGGGCGAGGGCCGGAGCTGTGCTCCGCTCTGGAGCCCTCCACGGCACCAGGGGGCGCTATCGGTGCCGGCCCCCAGGGGGAGTCGCTCTGTCCGCGCCGTCGCGGGGCGGGCACAGCGGGTCCCTCCCGGCGGCCGGCGGCGCGCCGCGTGCCCGTCCCGCCGGAGGGCTCCAGAGCGGAGCACAGCTCCGGCCCTCGCCCTGCGTTGTGCCGGGTGGTAGCGGGGACACACCGGGCCCGGCTGTCGCTCTCAGCCT
>JANPWX010019662.1:0-24950 GCA_024734555.1 Trochalopteron elliotii
TTTATTTTTGGGATGTGTCTCCCTTATATACTATTCTACACAGACCAATTTGAAACAAAGACAAACCTCTTCACTCACACTGGTCAGAGCAGAGAGACATCAAGAAGAAGTCCCTGCTAGGAAAAGGAATGAATAACAAAGGTACAGTTTGTAGAAACATTTCTCCTGTTTACAGAAAATTCCCTTGGACAAGAATTTCAGAAAACCAAAACACCTCAGGCACAAACCAGGGCTACAAAAACTCTCACAGGAATGGTGCTAAACACCACCAAAATTAAGGCTAAAACATCAAACTGTGTGAGTTTTGTCCTGCTCAAATGGAAAACACAACACAGGTAAAAGCCTCTTGTGTTACTGGGCTGGCAAATGGAATCTCTCCATTTTTCTCACTGCATCTCACAATTTAGGTTGGTCTTTTCATGTCCTGCTCTTTTCACCTCCCTCATGCTTTTTTTGGGATTTGAGGATCCTGGGAGTTCCTCCCAAAGAAACCCTGTGCTAGAGCAAGCTGATCCATGCAACCTCTTAAAAAGCAAAGTTCCCTTGCAAGGGTCCAAAGAGGCTTTTTAAATTATGATTATTTTTAAGGAGTTAAATGGTCAAAGTCAGAGATTTCCTTATACAAGCAGAGATAACAAGAATTTCTCTTTTGGGGTGTATGCAATAGTTTAATGGATGCTGCAGTGCCATAGTGTGGGCCTGATATTTCTGGGTCTGAGAGATTTTAGCCTGCCAGCAGCTGCTGACTTTTTCCCCAAGGAAAAATTTCCCAAGAAAGCTTCTTCTCAAAACAATCTTGGCAGACAACTCCCCTTTCTCAGAACAATCTCTCTCCAGGTGGTGTTTTGCTGTTTCTCTGGTTTAACCCATGGCATTAGAGAGGTGTCGTTCCTATTCACCAACCATGTTCAGTCTGTATGGGAACACCTTATAAAAGGTAGCAAGAATTAGACAATAAAACCTTTTTTCTATGCTCTTTGCCTTCTGAAATATTTGGAGTCTCCCATCTTTCTTTCATGTCCTACATAGAATCCCAGAATATTTGGGGTTGGAAAGGACTTTAAAACCATCTCCTTCCACCCCCTGCCATGGGGACACCTCCCACTGTCCCAGGCTGCTCCAACCTGGCCTTGGACACTTCCAGGGATGGGACATCCACAACTTCTCAAGGCCTCAGCACCCTCACAGGGAAGAATTCCTTCTTTCCATCCAACCTCAAACTCCTTCCTTTTCCAGTGTCCGTACTGAGGATCACGAGGTGAGTTCCCACAGCCCCATTTCCAGCTCTGCTCTGTGCTCTGCAATGTCTCTGCCCAGGGAGTAAACAGTGTCTGTTTTCAGGCTCTCACAAGCCAAGGGCTGTCTCCTGCAGAAGCAGCAGAGCTTATTTTGGTTCCAAGGGAAGATCAAAGTGAAAAGACACATCATCCAAAACGATGCACTCATGTTTGGTTGTTTTTTGGTTTTTTTTTTCAGCAGAGCAGTCCCAATATTTAGACTGTGCAAACAAACAGTTTTGTTTTGCTCAGTAAATATTTCTTTTGCAGGCACAATCTGCTAACCTACATGTTTTTTACAGAAGGAAAACATTCAGCAACATTGGTGGTGTGCTCGGAACAAATGGGATAATACAAGGACAGGTCATTATAAACCCTGCCATGGATTTATTTGCTGGCTTTGCTTTATCCTTTTACACTCCATTGTAGGAGAAGGAGTTTAAACACCTTTCATACTGGAATTTTTCAGCAGTTAAACAGCCAGAAATGGAGTTTGCTAACATTTTACACAGGGATTACAATAGGAGTAGAATTTTCACTATGACAGCAGTATTAAAAAATACATTTCTAACACAGCCTGTGCTTCTTTTGGGAATTTGACACTCAGAGAAAAAGGCAAAGCCCCCTTACCTCTTCTGAGGGAAATGTCCACTGCTGTTGGGAGAGGCAAAAGGAAAATACAGACAGCAGAGTTTCATTAAAAATCTGCAACTCTCTAGAAAACAGTCACCAAACTGCACCCATTGATGATGCACAAACGCATTCTTTCCCCATTAAAAAAAAGAAGAGGAAGAAAGTCTCTGCCTTCTCAGCCAAACTTGCCATTACTTTCAGCTAAGGAGAAACCGATTGGAGTTGATTCCTGGCTGGACTTCGGGTCCCGAGCTCAGTTTAGGACACTGAATGTGCGGCTCTGAGCGAGGCTGAAAGGATTCCTTGTATTCTTTATCCTTTATTCCTGTATTCCCCCTTGTCTCCTCCCTCGGGATGTGCCCGCTGACTCCCGCCAGCTCCCCAGGGCAGGGCGGCGGGGAAAATCAGCTGGAAAAGTTGGCAAAGACCTCCAGAACCATCAGCCCCAACCTTCCCCCCGCACCACCGCAGAGCATCCCTGCCCATGTCGCGACAGCCAGCGACATCCCGACCCTGCCAGCGACAGAGGAGAGTGTGGAGGGACCGGAGGGCTCTCTCCGGGATAGGAGGATCCCCACAAAGTCTCTCTCCAGCGATCCCGAGAGATCCCGAGCCCCTCTTACCGCTGAGCAGCCGCGCCCCCGCCGCGCAGCCCAGCGCGGCCGCGCACAGAGCTGCTGCCGCCAGCATCGCTCCGCCGGGCCCCGGGACAGCTCCTCCTTCCTTCCCTTCCTTCCCTGCCTCTTTCCCTCCTCCTCCTCTTCTTTCTCCTCCTCCTCCTCCCGCTCGGCTCAGCCTCGGCCCGGCGGAGGCGGCAGCGCTGCGGGGCTGAGCGCTCTGCTCCGGGCGCTGCTGTTCCCTGGATCGCGCTCCAAACCCTTCATCCCTCTGCCTGTGTCCCCCCTCCCATCCCATTTTATATCCCCATCCCACCCCCCCCCCCCCCCGGGCCCCCCCCCGGCGGGTCCCGGCCCGGATTTTTTTTTTAAATTTTTTTTTTTTAATGTTCTTCCTTCTCTTCCCCACATCTGGATTTGCCTGTAAGAAGCGGGATGTGCTTTATTATTTCCTGCCAGTCAAGCTAACCACTGATTTTATTTTATCCATCCCAACCCCAGTTTTCTAACTCTAAACATTCTGATTTGGAAGGCATCACCGCGAGCATCACCAAACCCAACTTTAAGTGAAAAAAATCCCGGGATTTGCCCCAAAATCTCGCTGTTTTTAGCGCACGATGCTAAAATTCCTGCAGGAAGCTCCTGGGAAGGGAAATTGAGCCCGGGAATTCTGTTTGGCACAGGGATAAAGCCGAGCCCTTTCCTGGTGCCTCGCACCTGTTTCCTGGAGCTCGGGCTCTCCATCCAGCTCCAGGAGATTCTCCCAGGTCCCAGAACAGCAAAGTGAATCTGTCCAGGCAGAAAATAACCTTTAAAACAGGAGATCGATGGTTTTATAGAGGATTTAAAACCTTGAGCCACTCTTGGGAGGTCAAGTGGAGAAGCTGTTTGTGAAATTGATATTTTAAAGGGAGGGAAATCCTTTGAAATGCCATGGAAACAGCCCCGGCTGCAGGTCAGCAGAAGTCAGGAATTCCAGAGGGACATGTTGGAAAGCTGCTGGATCTGAGCGTGGGTCATGTCTGTGAAACAGGAACCGGCTCTGATGCTTCCTGGCTTTTTCAGAAAAATCAAAATACTTCTCTGACCACGCTGTTCCCTGGCTTTCTGAATCCCAGCCAGAATTAAAGCAGAATTAAAAACTTCTGAAAAATGGTGAAGCTTCCATTTCCTCCTCTTGACCACTATTGAGAAATAAATGGGAAGTATACAGAAAAAAAAAGGAGAAACGTATAGAAAAATAGCAGCAGCCTTTTAATTTCTAAATCTTGTAATAATATGTATAAGTACAGGACAAAACTGAGTAGTTTTTAGTAGTAGTAGTAGTAATAATAATAATAATAATAATAATAATAATAATAGTAATAATAATATACAGGACATCTTTTTCCCCTAAATAGAATCTGAGTATTTAGACCAAGGGAAATAAAAACCAGAATTTGGCCCAAGCAGACAGACTTGGTTCATCATTTTAATAAAGTTTGAGGAGAGGAAGTGCTCAATAGGAACCAACTTAAAAGTTTAAAAAAAGAGGAAGCAGAAAAGGAGGCTTTTATGTCCAAAATGAAGACGTCATTCCTGAAAGTACCTTTTGAAATCTTGTTTTCCAGGTTATTTCTCCAATCTCTGCACTTACCAGCTCTAATATTTCAGTTCTACTCCAGTGCTATACAATTGAGGAATCAAATTGTATTAATTCAGATATGTGGTTCTTAAAACTTCAACTCATTTATCTCTGCTTTGTACCCTGGGAATTACAGCAGAAGGAAAGAAAAGCCTTAATAGAATCCAGACCTCTTACTCCTGGATTTTATTCTCCTGACAAACATCCGGCCAGGCCAGGCCAAACCTTTATAAATCAGTAAATCTCCAGTTCACTGCTGATAATAATCAAAATCCCCAAATGGTAATCTTCCTTTATTGCTCAAATCCAGTTTCTGAGAGCTTTTTAGGGAGCACAGCAGCCAGTTTGATAACTTGGTTATGAGCTGAGTTATAAAAACTTGGAGACAGCAATGAAAAAAATAAAAAAATAAAAAATAACAATGGCCTTTCATATTACAGTGAGAAATTTGGACTCACTGTCTCATTTCTTGTGGTTTTGAGATAGAAAATTGTCCTTAATGACCTTTTTTGGCTCGCTTAAACTTCATTTTCCTCCTGTGCCTGGCCTGGAATTTCAGAGTTCCCCAACCTGCAGGACCCTCTTTGCTTAAGGAGTTTGTTGGAGAAACCCACATTTTCTTCCCAGATTTACACAATTTCCAGGGTTTGCTCCTTTGGATTTGATCACGTCTGAATCGAATCTGGATTTGAACACTAACCAATATCTTTGACTGACAATAACCTGAACATTATTCTTATTCTATCCACCGCATTAATTTGAATTTTTTTTTACACTTACTTGGATGCTTTTAGGATATTTTATATTTGTGCAAAGCCATTTACTCCTTGAAATTAATCTTTATGGCTGCCTGCTGCCCAAAGCTGCAAATCCTGGCTTTCATCTCTGCTTGGAAAACCCCTCCAAACCCATCAAACCCAACCTTCCACTGAATTAAAAAAAAAAAAAAAAAGAATGGGAGCCTCAGTGAAGTGTTGCTGCCAGAATTCAGAGCAGACTAATGGATGGCAATGGATGGGATCCATTTGGGATTATTGATTTCTTTTGGGATTATTGATGGGCAGAGGGGCATTGCTGACTTGCAGGAAAGGCTTGCAGAGCTCAGCACCTCCTGCAGATTTCCCTGCCAGGCCTGGCTCCCAAACCTGGCTTCCCACAGAAAATGGGGAGTGCTTCACTAAAATTAGAAAAAAAAAAAAGAGATAATTGCAGAGTCAGGCAGAAAAAATGCAATTTCTGTGTTAGATGGTTTGCCTGGGATTGCTTTATCTGTTGGTGGTGGGACACACTAATTAACCAGGTCAGTAATTAGGGCTCCAGCAGAAGTTTCCATCATCTTTCAGGCCATTTTCACTCCAGTCCAGCTTCTCCAAGGATGGGAAAGAGCTGCCACTACAGGCCTTAATTTCATTTATTCAACAAGAATAAATGGAGGGAAATGTGAGAACAGAGGCCTCGGTAAGGCTGAGTCAGAATGGGAATCAAAACCTGCAAATTTGGAGAAGAAAAAGCTCCAAAATTAATTTTATCCTCATATTTTTTTGTGGAAATGAGTTGTAAACGAGTTGTGAATGAGGTGGATCAGCAGGAAAATCGGCTTGGCAGAAACCCAGCACTTGTTTTATTTCACTGTCCTGCCTATTGATGCTTCTGTCTTGTGTCCTGAGAACTCCTGTGGGTCTGATTCCTGCTCCCAAATTCTTGATCCTGGTATTCCAGACCTTTTTACCTGGCTGTGTGGTTAGTGATTGTTGCTTTGGGCAATCAGCTAACTACACTGCCTGGCAACCAGGCTGATGGCAGAACCTTTTCTTTCAAAAAGAAGCAAGTCCTGGCATTATTCATTATTTTCTCCAATTCAAATTCTTAGTTGAGCTAAGTGGTCAAAGAAAAAAAACCACTTATATTTACAGTGAGTTTAATATTTAATCATTGCTCAAAACTCCCTTCACTTACCTTGCTTAATAAAACATGGAAAACAAATGAGAATTATTGATATATAAGCAGATAAGCTGCTTATAGAATTATTGATATCTGGCAGAGAAGCTGAAGGGTGCAACCTAAAAAAAAATTCATAGTCCAGTCTGTGTGTATTAAAAATTAAATACACAGTAAATTAATCATTTAAATAACAGACAGGATTCCTGGCCCAGGAAAATGCCTGAGGATTTTTAGCACCAACTTCAAGAAATCCAAGATTTCACTTCATGTTACCAGCACGCACCACATGCTGCTGTGGGCAGGTAAAATCCTGGAAACGAGGCTGTGAATAAATCCCATTATTGATGATTTTGCAGTAGGAATAAGGAAGTGCCCAGGCCGAGGTTGGAGCAGGGGATTCTGTGCCTTGTTTTGATGGCAGTGAAGTTAGTGATTGTGGAGTTATGGATACAACCAGCTAACTACACTGCCTGCAAACCAAGAACTTCTCCTGGAGTCAAGGAATTCAAACCTGGAAGGAAAGAAAGAACTTCCAATAATTATATTCATATTCTCCATCTCCTCAAGTGCTCCTTAAATAATAAGGAATGCTCTTAAAATCATAAGGCAATAATGAAAAATATTGGTCATATCACCCTTATTCTGCTAAATCCCAAATATTTGTATTTGTATTTGTATTTGTATTTGTATTTGTATTTCTATTTCTATTTCTATTTCTATTTCTCTTGCTCTTGCTCTTGCTATTTCTATTTCTTTGTAATTTTATTTCTATTCATATTTATCTTCATATTCATGTGGTTTAATATATTTATATATAATATTTCTATCTGTATTTAGTATTTACACCACATTTTAGGAGTTCTCACTAATACAAAGTGTAGTGAACACAGCACAAAGATCACTTCAAGAGTGCAAAGGCAAAGCAATTAAACACTAAAATAGAAATTATTATGCAACACCATAATGGGAAGGGGAGAGAAGGAAATCCTTGGAGTCCTTGCTGTATCCAGAGGTGGGAGTGCAAATCCAGCTGCAAATTTGGGCCAAGACAAAATATTCCAGGGGAATATCATCGTGCCTGGTTTGCAGCATCTCAGGTTCCTCCCACCTGCCCCCGTGCCCTGCCTGGCTCCCTGCCCTGGATTTTGTGCCATTCCCATGAGGAGTTTTCCACAATGAAGTACAGCAGGGATGGTGGAATTTCAGCATTTCCCTGGATTTTAGAAAGCTTTTTTTTCCTTTTTCTTCCCCTAAAAAAACCCCAGGAGCACAGATCGTGCTGTCAGTCAGGTGTCAGAATGCTCCAATTTTTACACTCGTTTGAGGCAGCTAAAAAAAAAATTACCAGATCTGCTCTGAGCGTGTGGCAGGAGTTCTCATCAATTATGTCTTGTGTCTGATAGATGTGCAGGCAATTAATAAATATAAAGCTGTTTTATATAGATAATCAAGCTGAAAGAGGGATGGGACACAATCTGTGAGCGTGCCAGGAGAAGTTTTAATCTGTGAGCATGCAAGGAGAAGTTTTCTTGCAAATAAAACAACCGTACTGTAAACACCTTAAAGAATTCAGGACTTACCCTCAAGCAGCTTACCTTGGAATAATCCCCATGAGAGTTTGGATAAAAAGGATTTCATGGGGAGGTGGAAAAACGGAAAAATGGGTAGATTCTTCCCTCTTCTTGTCCATGGAGCTTTTCCCTGGCTGAATTCCCCAGGGGATGCTCTTCCCATCTTTCCCATCTTTCCCGTATTTTCCCATCTTTTCCATCTTTCCCATCTTTCCCATCTTTTCCATCTTTCCCCCTGGGGCTCCCAGCTCGGAGTGTCCGTGGGTCAGCCCATGGCTGGAGCTTTGTGTACTCGTTGTCACCATGGCCACCCTGCCAGGGGGACTTGGGGACAGCTCAGGTGGCCCCGGGCCCCGGGAGCTTTTGTGTTGCAAGGAGAGGTTTCCATGGGCAAAAAGTCAACACGGGGAACACGCCCCGAGTTTGGAATTTCCACCCAAACGGCTCCAGGGGAGGGTGGGGTGGCACTGGTGGCACTGCTGGTGTCCCCTGGGGCTCCAGGCTGGTTTAATTCCCACCAGGAATGGCCAAAAGGCAGAGAAGCAGCTCGGAGGGATGAGTGTCTTGTGCTATGCCAGCTCATCCTCACCTCCTGCACCTCTGCCCCTGGGTTTGGGGGTCTGCCCAGGCATTTCTCTCTGCTTGTCCCTGATTTTCAGCTCAGAAAATCATGGCACACAAACAGAGCAAGAAAATCCAGAAAATTTAGAGTTATTCAAAGAGCAGCAGCTCTTAGGCTCCATAAAATAAACCCAAGGTAGCTTTGCAGTCTTTGTTGTTTAATTTGAGAACATCCCGGATCAATACCACTGAGGGTTTTTTTGGTTTATTTTATTACTTAAATCACAAAATCTTAAATTAAATTCTAGCAATACGGAGGACTCAAACCCTTGAAATGTTTGTGGTGGTGATCAGAATCAGCTTCTGGTTCACTCCAGCCCCCAAAAAATTCTTTTTACAGAGTCTGCATGGTTTAAGTTTGGTTTAAGGTTTGGTTTAAGGTGTATAAATTTGTAACCTCCAGGTATGAGGTTTCTTCTGCCCTCTGACTTAGTGGTTCATGGAATTGGTGCTTCTGAATGTGACCAGGACAGTGACCAAACAAATTCAAGCTGCTTTTCCCTCAGGAGATTGTCACCCATATGGAAATCACCCAGACTTTCTGATTTTTATATAAATATCTACAAACTGCAGCTGCTTACCTGGAGGAGCTGCTGCCATCCATCACCCACAAAAATCAAATGGCTTGAGAGGGGAGATTGCCACTGGCAATCCAAGCTGCCCTTGGGTTCTTTATTTCCATGTACTCAATCCTTTAAAGCAGGAAAATGGCAAAAAAAAAAGGTCCTTCAGGGGTGGCTGCTGGCAGGATGTGCTTGGGGGAGCTGTGTTTGCTCCTGCTTGGGGCTGCAGTTACTACAGAAACTGGGTCTGGCTCTGTCCCTGTGTGGCTCAAGCCCAGGCTTGCCTGCTGACCCAGGGGACACCTCATTTAATCTGGCTAAGAATGCTGGAGCTGGAGGCCTGATTTCAGTCCCACTGAAAGGTTTGGATACAATTCCCCTCCTTTCAGGGAGTTCTGGATCATCCCACGGATATCCAGGCACTGATTTTTAGTGGTTTGTCTTTTTTGTTTTTTTTTTTTCCTGTTCCTAATAAGGATTAAACCAGCCTCGTTTTACAAAAGGCACAAATATCTCCTCATTTATCTCCTCACAGTCAGAACTCTTGGCTGTCCATCCTGGCTTTTGCTAAATCTGCTGGGATGAGAACAATTTCTGTTTTGGGTACAGCTGGGGATGAGTAGGAGCAGAGTTTTGCTGGCTGCTCTTTAATGGATCTCCCTGTCTTTGGCATGGGCTGGGCCAGTTTTGGTTCAGACATTTTCCTCCTCAGCAGTTATTACCCAAACAGGGCACCCAGAGCTGGTTTTTCTTCCACTGACAGCACTGGGAAGGGTTTGAGCCTAATGAATCTCCCTAATTAAAAGAGCCAATTTTTATTGCCACTGCTGCTCTGCTTTCTGTGACAATAACAGCACAAAATGCCTGAACTCCTGCCTGATGTTAAAAACACCAAGTTAAAAAAGCTCTCAGAACTTCTGCACAACCACAATTTGAACAAGCAGAGCCAGCTGGGTGAATTGCTGAGAGCTTTGCCCAAATCTTCCCGTGTTTGGTGTTACAAATGTGTGGAATTTGAATTTGAGCTTCTGCCTCTCATCATGCAGGAAATGTTACCTCACTGCAGGGCTGGTTTCTCAGGTGAGGAACCTCAGTTTCTCAGGTTTGTTTGTGCTCACCTGCAGTTTCTGTGTCACCTGTAGGGACAAGGAACCAGAAGAAGGAGGTGGAGGAGAGATCCAGGCTCCCCTCTGTGGTCCCTTGTGGATTCCAGCCCTTCACTCCTTTCTCACAGAATTTCCCCACTCTCAGGGGAAGTCCTGGACTTGCTGGATTAAGCAGGAGATGCCTCAAAACCTCATCCTTTGTCTCTGTCTGCCTCAAACCACCCTGGGTTTTGGGACAGGGGAATTCCTGAGGCTGAGATGTGGCAGGGCCTGAGATGATGATGAAATTACCCACCTCAGGGGAGGGCATGGAGTCCCCACTGTCCTGCTGCTGGTTTTGCTGCTTTAGCTTGGGCAGCTCAGGAATAAAAGGAAATCAAAGTTGAGAGGAAGAGGTCATGTATTTTATTAGGTTACAGTCTGATATTGAGGAAAAACATAATGAAATCAAAGAAATCAGACTTAATACCCAGACTTTGGCCAGAAAGACAAAATCATCCCCAGAGGAATCCCAATCTGTGTGTCTGGGATTGTGTAGGAAACCCTGAGTGGACTGAACTTACTGAGAAAAACTTAAAAAATCAGAATTTTGTGCATTACCCATCATTTTTGAAGTGGCAAATCTTGCTCTTTGATGTTTCCCTGGACATCAATTTTGTCATCTCTGTTAAAAACCCAGTTAAATCTCTGTTAAATCCGTGGTGGTTGCCTCCAGTTTTTTGGGAACTCCCACTTCTCCTGCAGCTCAGCCACACTGCAGCAAAATCAACGTGATCAAAACTTTAAAGTCACTTGAGAGCTTTTATTTTGTGAAGGGTTTTTTTGACATCTCACCATGAAACAAATTTTTAAAAAGGCAGAAAAACTGATGTGGCTGCAGTGTTTGCAAGGGAATGCACTCAGCATGGAGAATGACATTTTTAAAGGAAGTTTAATCTCCAGAATAAAACTCAGCCCTCAGGCATGAGGAGCCAGTTTGGCTGTCCAAGAATGCTCCAGAGCTAATTCTGGATGCAGACAGAGTCAGAACCTTCCCAGACTGCACAGACAGAGGCCAGAAAATGCTGGGAGGAAATTCTTCCCAGCAGTGATTTCCTATCTTTCCAGCATTCCCCAAAAACCCCAGAGCAGGCTGGCCCTGCCCTCCTTTTCTCCATGAAAAAGGAAGAAATTACTCAGGGGTTTGCAGGGAACAAAATCCTCGTGTGTCATTCCAGGAGCACAGGATGGGGGAACCCCTGTGGTGACAACGCTGGGGGTTCTATGCCAGAGGAAAAATCAGAATCAAGAAGTTTTCTAAATAAGGAACACCAAATGTGAAGCTTTCAGGTGGAAAATAATCCTGTTAAGTCTGCTAGAAGCAGTCCAGCACAATTCTAATCATTAATTAATAAGCCTGGTGCTGTTTTCCTGGTGGTGAATATTAAATATTCCACGGGGGTTTATGGGGTGGAGTGATGGACACAGCAGAATTCAGGATGAAATTGATTAAACCACCCTAAAAGAAGGAGCTGATGTTGGAATAAAGCCAAGGAGATTGGGAATGTCTTTGAAATAGGTTGTTAATTGAGCTGTCACACACCTGCAGCTCCTGCACACCTGAATATCCTCACATTCCTCATCTCCACATGGTTCCTGTCCCATAAAACCCCTGAGCAACACCTGCCAGGGAAAGAGGGAGGGAGCCTTTGGCTGTTGGGGTTTTTGTCTGTGTCAATGATCCAGGGTCCTGTGCTGTTTTATCTGTTTTCTTGGTGTCCCTTTAAGCTCTTTGTGGGGTTTATCTCAAGTCTTTATTGTCACTGCTGTGAAAAGGTGAATTTTTTTTTTTTTAAGATAAAAAAAATTAAGATAAATTTAGATCAGTTGTAAAATTTAAAACATTTAGATAAATTTTTGATTTATAGATAAAAAGCTGTGTATTTGTCAGGTCTGCTGCTTGTAATATATGTGACAAATAAGAACTATTATATTTAAAGCTCTTTTTCAATATTCTCTCTGAACTTGCTTAGTGCAGGTGCCTTCTAGTAATGCATTAAGCTGGCTTTAATATCCCAGACTAAATTTAATCTGCTGTTTGGCACTCAGGTTTATCCTGGCTTGTGCAGGTTTTGCAGCATCAGTTCTTGGAAGCTGATAGTGCCTTAATGTTATTAAATCTCTGTGGTGTGGTGTTCCCTCTCTGCTCCAGCAGCTCCTGGGCTGGGATTGAAGATGAAAGATGAAATTGCTGCCACGGTTTTCTTCATCACAAAGCTGGTGAAGAGGGAGGACAAGCTGAGCAAGCACAAAATGGAGAAGTTTGCAGCCAGGCTGACCACGATTCTGTTTGAAAAGTACAAAAATCACTGGTACCTGGACAATCCATCCCGAGGCCAAGCCTTCAGGTGAGAGGGGAAGGATGTAGAGCCTTGGGCTGATGTTCAAGGAGCAGTTCCTGGAGGCCTTAAAGTGAAATAAATAATGCAAATAATTCCTGGAGGCCTTAAAGTGAAATAAATAATGCAAAGGGAACCATCAGGACACCCCTTAAGCTTGAAGGAAGCTTATAAATTGGTAAAAGTTATTCATTGTATTATTAATTGGTGAAAATTCTATTTTTTTTCCCTGTAAATGTGTGATTAGAGACCTGAGGTGGAAATCTTAACACAAGTGTCTCAGGCAGCCTCTGACTGCCAGGATGCAGAATTTAAGTGGTCTTAAAGTGATTTTTTTGGGGATGATGCTGTTTTAAACACTTAAAGCAGCGACTTGCCTTATCAGCTGTTGATGAGAATGAAAAGCCAAGCCCTGTTGGAGCTGATAAATCAGTTTGTGAGGCTGAATTGCTGCTCAGGGCTCTAAGGAGAACCTGCATCAACGGGTTACAAGCATTGAGGCAATAAATAGAGATTTTTGGGTGTGCTGTGCATGAGAAAAACCTGCAAATCTGCAGTGAAACCCCAACTCCAGCTGCACTTTGCTGCTCCCCAGGTGTAACAGTGTGTCTTTTTGGAGCGTAGCTAAGACCTTCTAGATCCCAACCAGCCTCCCTGTAGAGAAACTGCTTGAGAAGGATTCAGGCAGCAAATTCAAGCTCACACATCCACATACGTTACAAGGCTGTCTCAGCAGAGAGGCAGAGGGCTCCCAGCCCCAGATCAGTTCCAGCAAGTGTTTATTCCATGTGCCAAAGGTGAATTTGGATGAAAAGAGAGAAGGACCAGGTGGTTTTTCTCAGTTATGTAGGTTTGTGGGTGGTACAGGGGGCAGTTACCACAGGGAAGAGAGGAACAGGACACCAGGCCCCATGTCCAGTGGGGAAATAGGGAAAGGGGATGCTGTGGGGTGGGTGATGGACTTGCCAAACCCAGAGAGAAGATTGCACAATGTCTGCAAGGATCCATGGGGGAGAAGCCTTTTGTCACACCTGGAAGGAGTATATTTAATCTTTGCCTTTCGAAGGCAAGGCACTTGGAAATCCCTTTAATGGCACGAGTGACTCCACACCCAGGTGCATCAGGATCAACCAGCACCAGGCTCGGGATCCCCTGCTGGAGCAGGCCTGTGTGGAGAGCGACGTGGACTTTGACACGCTGGGCCTGCCCAAGGAGATGACCCTGTGGGTGGATCCCTTTGAGGTGTGCTGCAGGTGAGCTGAGAACCCCCTCAGTGCTGGGGTTCCATCACCCTGTGTGTCACGGTCGGCCAGTGCAAGCGGGGTTGGTGATGGTCTGTTTTGAGGATCTCAGAGTGCAAAAGACACAGTGGGGGACAACTCAGTTTGCTCACTCACAAATGCACCTTTATTTAGTGCCAACAAATGCCATAGTGGGGAGAGAAATTAGGAATAGTAAGAAAGACAGAGAAAGAGGGGAAGGGGGTTATAGCTACCAACGTGGAGGGACGAGTCCTCGAGGCTTAGAGACGCCTATAGATGTGAAGTTCTCCAGTGGGGTGATCACAGAAGTGTGTGGGGGTCTCCAGAGCTTTTATAGGTTGGTCAAGGCAGGAGCCAAAGCGAGGGGCACGGAGCCAAAGCAGGAACCACCTGTGTTGATGTTGGGTGCTCAGGAACAAGCTGCAAACCGTACCACCAGTACGGACAGACCAGTTTGGACAGGCAGCCTTGGCTCAGTCCACTGTGACCAGTTCCATTGTTCTTGCACCCCGTTCTCATGGAGATGCATAGCAGTCCTCTGAGACTTGGCAAATGTTCCACCTCAGCCAGGCCAGGGGCTCCTTTCAGAGTCTGGGGTCTCAGTCCTCAATCATTGGAGGCAGTAGTGAGACATATCATATCCTTGGACAGACTCTGACACTGTGCTACAGTTTCAGGCACAGCAGGTCAAGGGAAAGCTCCTCTATTTTAATTATCTGACTCCATACTTTTATATATTTTGGCCAGAAGGCAAAAGATTAGCTGAACAAGTCGCCACTTTCTTGACCTCATTGGTGAACATTACTATTAATCACATTCCTCCTCTGCCAGGAGAAATATGTAACCAAGATAGATAAGTTCTAACTATCTATGCAGTTTATATGAAGCTGTGAGAAACCTCCATTACAAACTGCAAACACTGGAAAGCAGAAAAATTCAGGGTGACAACCCTGAGCCACAACACCTGAGGGTTTGGTGGTTTTTGGGGTGAGCTGGCTCCTGGCAGAGCAGCAGCACCCACGGCAGGCGTTGCAGGTACGGGGAGAGGAGCCGGCCCTTCACCGTGGCACACTTTGGTGGGCACGAGAACCCCGAGCTGCCCCAGCAGATCAGCCTGGCCGTGGGCAGGGCAGCCCTGGACTATCACTCAGGCACCTCCTCAGATGAGGAGAGCTTCAGCAGGGAGCCCAGAGCCATCCCCACCGTCAGCAACCCCAACAGCGTCTACCAGGTGAGCCAGGGCTCGGGGAGAGCTCCAAAATCTCGCTCTAAAATCCCTCAGGAGAGGTTCTGGCAGGTGGGAACTGAGGCTCTGGCTCTTCTCCCAGTGGCAGGGTGAGAGGAAACAGCTTCCAGCTGCTCCAGGGGAGGTGCAGGTTTGATTTCTCCTCTGGAAGGGTTTTCTAGCCCTGTGGGAGTGTGTGTAGTCTGTTTTTAAATGCCCAATTTTTCTAGCCCCATGAGAGGGTGTACAGTCTGTTTTTAAATGTCCAACTTTTATTGCTCCATAAGAATGTGCACAGTCTGTTTTTAAATACCCATTTTTTTATTGCCCCATGTGTACAGTCTGATTTTTACATGTCCAACTTCCCCTTGTTTTATGAAACAAAGTTAAAAAACTGTGGACCTGTTTCTTGCTAACTAATTCCCATGATACCACCCATTATACTTGTTTTAACACCAGTATATTAATTATTGGAAGACCTCAATAACTGTTTCCCCTGATGGTGTCACCACCCCTGGAGGGGTTTAAAGGATGTGGGACACATCCTTTAAAGTTTAAAGCACTTGGGGACACAACCTAGGAAGCAGCTGGGCTTGTTCTTAAAGGTTTTTTCCCCAGCCTCAGTGCTGCTGTGGGTTGGGATGGAGCTTTGGCAGGAGGGGATGTGGTGGAACTGGGGATGTCCTGCCTGCTCCCCAGCACATTTTATCATTATTTCCTTGTTTTGCTGCCCAGTTTGGTGACTTCTGCAAGGCTCCCCCCCAGGCCTGGTGGCAGCTCCTGCACAGGAAGCCCCACCTGGCCGAGGGCCCCCACTTTGGCCAGCACAGGGGCTACAGGACCTACAAGCCCACGGCTGCTTTCACTGGCCCACGAGTGGACAGGTACCACTGGATCAACACCAAGAGGTAGAACCAAGGCTCCTCGTGTGGATTTTGGAGCCCTGATTTTGTGGTGGGGTGAAGGCTGGCACTGCAAACCCGCATAAAAACAGCACTTCCTGTCTAATTCCTGTCTCTGACTCTGTATTTATGGATATTTTTGGGGGTATGGGGGGGTGTTTATCTGAGATTTTAAGTGTTTTTAATTGATGTTAACATAAGATTGAAGATGGAATGTGAGACTCTCCTTGTGAGTTAAAAAGGAAATGCATAAATCAATAAATCTGCTGATGTTTTTTTATCGAAGCCAGCTGCTGGTGGTGCCTTGCGGGGTGTTCTGGAGCTTTTTTTGGTGCAAACACCAGCATGTGAAGGAAGATAAAAACACTCCCAAAGCTGCTTTGAAAGACACTTTTCTTCCTTCTGGCAAAGGTGTGAGGAGCCAAGACCTAAAAATCACCAGCAGAAATGGCCGGGGTGTTTAGTGACTCACAAAAATATTTAATTTGTGCTGTGCCCCCATGAGGTCTCTACTGATGGGGGGGTAAAAAAGAGAATTTTGAGTGACTTTGCTCTTCCCTCACTTGCTTTTTATCTACACTGGAGGCTGGGCTGGTGCTTCACTGATTGGGAAATATTGAATATTTCATGTTTTGGGGTTTGGCTCTGGAATTTGAGAAAAGAGACTGATTCCCCAGGTTTAAGAGCTTTCCTGGGTGGGTGGTAGCATGGAGCTGAAATAAAGTGACTTCAGAAGTTGCTTCAGTGGTGGAAAATAATATTTCTTGCAGTTTAAGTGTAATTGCACAGATATAATTAACCCAAGTAACTGTACCTGCAGTTTTTGCTGTGTCATAAAATCAGAAAACTGCAACTCTCAGCTGCAGAGGCCTCAGAACACCTCGTGGAGCCATGCATTAGTTTAAAGAATCATTTATTTAACATGAGGAATTGAGTGGTTCTATATTCTGCTCCTGTTCCTGGAAACTCTGAGCCTGGGTTTTTGCAGCAATACTTCTTCTCAGCACTTAGATGTGGCCAGAAATGTCAGTTCCTGCAGCCAAAGTCTTGTCACTTAAATTGCTGCACTGCTCTCCCTGCTGATTTAATGAGCCTTTGGGATGGAGAGGAAAAATAGAGAATTTATTTTGGATTGAAGCCCAATGCAGAGGAGCAGGAACCAAAGCACAGAGTTTGGAGCATCACAACTCTCTGCCCTGGGCTATTTCCTCCTCTAATTCATTTATTTGTTTTATCAAACTCTCCTTCTCCAAAGTGGTTATTTCAAGGTAATAAGAGAGCAGATCTTCGTTGCCTTCACTGCTTAAAAACTGCTGCTCATCCTCTAAAATCTGCACCAGCTCCTCAGTCAATGCATCCACTTTGTCCTCCAGTTCTGAACGGGACAAGGACGTGAGAGTTTCCTCTTCCAGGCTAAAAAAAACCAGGGAAATGTTTAAATTGAGAGAGAAGAAATACCAGAATTAAAATTTTATCTTCACAGGAGCAAACCAGGAAGATAAATTTCACTGCATGAGGTAGTGAAATAATAAATTTAAGTAGGGGATAATAGAAAATTCTGCTCACTGTGGTCTCCGTCCAAGGCTCTTCCTTCCCCTGCTGCTCAGGGGGTGAAGGAAATTCTCCTTTTTCTTCACCAGCAACTTGTTGTTGAGTGATTCTTCAGATTTCACACGGAGCAAGAGGTTCTTTGTGGAGGCAGAAGTGGAAAGAGCACATAAATATTCATTTTAAAAGCCTTTCTGTACACTTTTAAAATACATTTTCATGATGTTGCTGTTTATGCTGACCTAATGATTTACACGAAGTTAAATAATTCAATAATTAAATAATTCAATTTATTTAAGCTTTCCTTCTTAAACAGAGTAATTTGGAACACGCTGAATTTTATAAACCATTTAATTGCCACTCTAAAAAATGAACAAAAAAATAAGGGAGGGTGAACATTTTCAGCCAGCTCTGGTGATTTTTTTTTTTTTTTTTCTTGTTACCTTCTCAAAGGCTTCCATGTCTGTGAGGTTTTTCACTCTCACTTCAAAGAGTTGGGAGATGAGGTTTATTTCCTCTGTGGAAATTGGTTCCTCCTTGAGCAGCAGCTGATTTATCCCCTGGGATTTGTCCCCCTGGGCAGCTGCTGAGAGCTGCAGCCTGAGGGAGAACATCTCACTGAGACAGGCCCTTAGAGCCTAGGGAAATAATAAAAAAAAAAACCCCCAAATTTATGAAAAGTGTTGAGAACCTGCATCCCATCAAGGGGTTGGGGAGGAAAAATCTAATTTCTGCTTGATTTTTCCAATGAATTTCTCTGTGTTCTGAGCCAGAATTGTGATGATGAAAGTGTTTTTTCTGTTGGATTTTCCCATTTACTGCCCATATGAGGGGTAGGATGGAGTTGTCTCGTTTTTATTTTCTCAGTTTAGGCAACATTAACCCTTCGCAAAAATAAGGACTTTTTTGAACAGAAATGAGTGTAATGTGATTATATTGAGAAAGTACTGGGGCATTTTTTTTGGAAAATACTGGAGGGTTTTTTTGGAAAATACTGGAGTGGAGCTTTTTGTTTGTGTTTTTTTTTGGAATATACTGGAGTGGGGTTTGTTTGTTTGTTTTTTGGGGTTTTTTTTGGAAAATACTGGAGTGGTTTTTGGGTTTTTTTTGTTTGGTTAGAGGTCTTTTTGTGGTTTGTTTGTTTTTTGTTTGTTTGGGTTTGGAGTTTTTGGTTGTTTTTTTTTTTTGGTGGGGGCGTGTGTTTGTTTGTTTTTAATACTGGAGAGGTGTTTTTTTTTGGTTTGGTTTTTTAAAATACTGGAGTATTTTTTTTTTGGAAAATATTGGTGTACCTGGTGGAAAAGGCTCAGGAAAAGAGGGTTGGAATCGTGGCCCAGGTCCCCAGCAGCGACATGAGCCCAGCAGTGCACCAGGAGCAGCAGGAAACCTCCCCCAGAGCCCAGGAAATCCCTCAGGATGAAAAGTTTCTTCTTGGAATACTGAGGAAAAAAAAAAAATGGAATATCCTCAGCTGGGCACAGCAGGAATTGACTCAGCTGATGGAAATCATTCAGTTTATCTCAATTTCAGGTGAGTGCAGGGGTTCAAATCAGTGCACAGGACTTGACTCAATAACCTCTGATGGGAGTTAAAACACTCCTGCACTCTCTGCTCTAGACAGATATAAATAATATCTAGGTTTACATAAATATATTTTTTAATTTTTATACATTACATAATAAATACATATTCTATATAACTATATATGGATGTAGCTTTATATAAATATAATCCTAGACCTTATTTATATATATTTTTTAAAATTATATTATATAATAAATACATATTATATATAACTATATATGGATATAAATTAATATAAATATAACCCTAGACGTTATTAATATAAATATATTTTAATTATATTGTGTATATTATATAATACATATCTATATTTTATATATAAATCTATATAAATATTTATATATAAATAAACTAGTTAGATAATATAAACCTAGACAGGTTTCTATTGATATTTTGTGAACTTAAGAAAACTTTAAAAAAAAAAAAAAGTCTGAATAGCCAGATTTTATAATTTAATTACAGCAGTTTGTAATCTAAAAATGGGGAATAAAATGCTGATCCACTGATTCCTGTAAAGCTGACCTAGAGGGAATCTGCTAGAAATTAAAAGTGGCAAAACTTGGACTTGAGAAACTGGAAAATCAGTTTATTTATGAAATGTGCTTTGGGTATGACCCTCCCATTAAATATGGATTTAAACATTGCTGTGGTAGGTTTGTGCTCAGATCTATCTGGAGGTTATTAACACTTGATGATTCCTTATACAATTTCTCTTTTCCCCTAGAAAATTTCAAGCACCTTACGACTTGGCAGAAAATATTTAACGCTTTCCATTTGGCTGAACTTGACGAAAATAACAATATTTTGTGGATGTGGGGTGGGCAAACCTGATAAAAGAAATAATTGCTGAAGGCATTTCCCAGGGCAGGGCTCGGGGGGAGGCTGGAGGCAACACCCAGAGCCAGTTCTGGAGCCTGCAAAGAGAAGGGAAAATGCTCTGTAAGAACTTTGGGCACATCAGGGATTAATGGGATTTAAGTTCATTTAAAAGCCAGCTCTGATTTGCACTGAGTGCACAGAGCCAAAAAAATCCACCTGGGAATGGGGACGGTTTGAAAACCTTTAGGATTTCCTCTTGCCAGTTGTTTAATTAAATAAATGAAATTGTTCTCCAGGCCTGGAGCTCTGGGTGGAGTCACTACAATTTTTTTAAAAATATTTTAATTGTTAATTTTTATATTTATATACATTGTACCCAATATGTACCCAATATGTACCCAATATGTACCCAATATGTACCCAATATGTACCTATATTAATATTAATTATTAAACATATTTTAAACATTGCATTATTAAAATAATATATTGATTAAATATCTAATAATTAGTTAAATTTTATATTTAAAATTATTTTTATTATTTTATTTACATATAATTTTTAATCTATTTTTTTTAATACTGTACAAAGCAGCCTGGAGAGTTTACCCAGCTAAGAACTGCACAGAGGGAATGGCAGAATCCTCATTCCAAATTATAAAGGGAATAAATTTTATCACAAAATGATGCAGCAGGCAGGGATTAATTCCTCTTTTCCTGAGTGCTGTGGTCAAGAAACAACAAATGCAAAAGCTGACTGGATTCTTGTGGAGTTGAAAACAATTCAGTGCTGCTATGGAGAAAACAGGAGTGGAATTTAATTCCTTCCATTGGCATGCTGGTCATTCTCTAGTTGATTCTAATTTTAATTCTAACTGATTTTAATTTTGATTTTAATTCTGATTTTAACTCTAATTGATTTTTAACTTTGCAGCCTGTTGGCTGAGAAGTATTTTGGGGTAGATTTTGTTGATTTTTTTCAGTATTTTAGACTTACTTTAATGTGAAAAGTGAGGAATTTTAGGATGGAGAGGCCGTACTGGAACACCACAAACTCCCTGGGAGAAAGGGCTGCAGGATCCACTGCTCTCAGCTCTCCTCCCTGATCAGCCATTCCTGCTGCAAGAACAGCAGAATTTAATTAAATTCATTAATCTCATTTACATTATTTTCTGTCCAAGAGGTAACACTGCAACACAAGTGGATAAAACACTGCATTTCTCATTTTTATTTTAATATTTTTCAAAGCAAAGTGAATCCCTGTTGATGAATTGGGAATGATTATGAGGATAATGAAGGAAATGTCCAAAACTTTACTTTTTCCTAGAGAAATTTCTCATAATCAAGGTCTGGAAAAGTGGCATTAATTATGTGTGGCTTAGAGCTGGTCAACAGTAAATTCAGATTATTTGGGTGCTGAGTGTTTCTCCTTCACTGAGAGAATAAATGAGGTCTTTGTGCAGCAAAATTTAATCATAGTCAACAGGATGGAGCAGAAATCTTCCAGCTCCACCCAATTCTGGCTGTTCTGTGAGGTGGAAAAGGGTTAAAATTTACTTTTTTCCAGCTTTGGGCGCTGTCCCAGCCCAGCTGCCAGGGCGTGACTTCGGAGCTCATCGTTCACCTCCCTCAGGAGGCCAAGGAGAAAAGAGGAGCTTTTACATTTCCTTTCATCCCCTGTGGAAAGAAACACAGAAATTGTTCTTTCCTCAAACAATCCACCCCTCACCGTGTTTTCTGAGCAGAGATTTCTCACATTTTGTGAGCAAGGTGAGACGGCAGGAAAAGGAAAGTCAAAATTCAAATTTTTAATTTTTTTTTTTTACCGTGCAGAGGAGGTGCTGTGAGCTGAGGGCTCAGCAGGGTGATCCTGGAGGCCATCAGGTGCTCTGCCTGCTTCAGCACCTTGATACCTGGGAGAAAAAGGAAATTACAGGTGTTAATCTGGCATAATTCCAGAGGGATTTGTGCCCGTCCCTATTTCCATGAGTTAATTTTGACTCTCCTACACAGGCCTCAGTTTAAAAATGGGCTGTTAGGATAAAAAGATGTAATTTTTGACTGAATATCTAATTTTTTGGAAGAGGTTTAACCGTGTTAGAAATGTGCTGGAATCTCTCCCCTATCTGTTTCCATCAGGGACCCCCAGGTAATGCATCAAAATTAATATCAAAAATTAGTATCAATATCAAAAATTAATACCTGCTCAGTGAAATTCCTCGACTTACTCTTAGTCAGGAAAAGGGGCAGCTGCTCCTCAGCCTTTGGATGTGTCCCTGGAATTTGGGAATCCTGGGTGCAGTGTGGTGGGGCTTGGCTCTCCTGCTGCATTTCCCCTTCTTTATCTCCTGATTTCATTCTCAATTTCTGCGGATCCAGCTGGAAATCCTTCCCCAAGGAAGATTTTCTCTTGGTGCAATCCTTCATCAGGCTCTGCAAGGAAAAGGAAAGGATGAAAAAGTGCCTGGAAAAAGCTGGGGAATTTCTCAGCCTCTCTAAGGGTGAGTTCTCTGTGGCAGATGAGGAAGGGTCCAGAGGACCAGACCTCAAAATCAGTAAAAAAACCCTCAAAAACCACCTAAACTCATCGTTTTGGGCATAACCTCCTTTTGAAAGCTCTTCTTCTCCTATCCCTTTGCAATTTCTTCAGGTAAGACATTCCTGGTCTCTACTTTCAGCTTTTATTTTTATATTATATTTATATTATGTTTATTTTATACATTTTTATTATATTTATATTTTATATATTTTTACATGTCTCTACATGTCTCTACATGTCTCTACATGTCTCTACATGTCTCTACATGTCTCTACATGTCTCTACATGTCTCTACATGTCTCTACATGTCTCTACATGTCTCTACATGTCTCTACATGTCTCTACATGTCTCTTTTAATATATTCACATTTAAAATGTCAATTTTGTAATTCGGGACTGCTGCACTCATGGTCTTATCAACATTATACCTTTAATTTTATATCCTATGCATATTCAATTAAAAAACCACTTGGGATTTGCTCTCTTCTAACCTGAAATGGATCAAAACTCCCTGAAATAGTCTCAGTTTTTTTCTTTTCCAGGAAGTGCTTCAGCTGTTCCTTCACCTCTCTCATTTTCTGCTCTCTGATTTTTTTCACTTCGTTGCTTGTGACGTTTGCATCATCCACAAACTGTAAATGGAAAAAGAAAAAAGATCCAAACTCAAAGATCCTGGTCTTGCTTTGGGAATTTTGATACTTGGAGAACAAATTCCTCTGCGCAGTAAGAACAGCAACTATTTATTATTTTCTAAATAAGAGTGCAAAATAATATATTTTGAATTTATTTTACCTTCTCCTGGCTGCAGCCTTTGAAGCTTCTGATTATTTCCTTAAAGTGGGTTTCTCTCAGCTGTAATAATCTCACAGCTTGTATGAATTCCAGCACTAAAAAGAAATATTCTGTGCTGTCCTTCAGGAGGTGCAGAATGTCCCTGCTGTCATCATCCACTGATAAATCCTGGAAGGTAAATTGGTCATGAAATGTCCAAATTGAAACGTGAAATTTGGTCATGTGAAATGTCAGTGGAATATCCAAATCTCGGGTTTATTTAATTTCTACAAAATGGGTTAAGGACAGGTGTAAGAGCCAGAGTTTTGAAAATACAGATTTTTTTTTTTTTTTAATCAGTGGAAATTTGGTAAAAACATCTTGCAGTTCTTAATTTTTGTTGCTTATAAACACCCAAATAACAAACCCATGACTGGTGAAAAGAAATTTAAGATTCTCAAAGGAGCCTTACATTAGTTTATGTTAAAAGTTGAAGTGTCTGATTTTTAGTAGGAAATCCCAGGATGGTTTCAATCCTTTTTGGCATTAAAAAGAAGTATAATTTTTTAATATATATATTTAATTTATTATGTAATGGAGCTAGTTTCATTTCTAGAAACATTTCCCTTAAGAGACGCAATTCCTGAGACTTTCTCAAGTTTTGCAGCAACACACTCCAGGTTCTAAACCAAACTTAGAGGGTTTTAAACCAAAAAATAAAAAGAAAAAAGAGAATATTACTTCCAGCCCAAGGTGCTCCAGGCCTGTACCCTCCTTTTGGGATTTCAGGGCAGCATTCCTGAGCCTGTGGCAATCCTGGAGCAGAGTCACCCTTTGCCTCAGATATCTCTGGGAGAGGAGGGAATAGGCCACAAAATTCCCAAATTTCTGTCCTTCAACCTCCTGCATCACTTCTGTTTCTTTGGCTTTTAGCTGGGGAGGAAACAAAGATTTACAGGCTTGGGGAAAGTGTGGAAATGTCACAATTTTGGGGATTAGAAAGCAAGAGGGGATGAAAATAAACCACCCTGAAAACAATGGAATCCATCAGCTCCCAAAAAGACTTTTTAATTTTAAATTTTTTAAATTTTTTTCCCCTTGACAGCACCAATTAAAGAACTGGGAATGCCATAAAATATCCCTGAAATAACAAAATTTTTTACTGTGTTTGCTGCTCAGAAGTGTTTTAACCGAGGTACCTTTTCCTCTGTCCTGGTTTGGAGCTCCAGCCTGAACTGTGCCTGAATTTTCCTCAGCTCAGCCTCTGCCTCTGCATTTAACCCCTTCAGCAAATCCCCCTCCCGGTGGTGCTCCTGGAGGAATTCCACTGCTCTGGCTGCCTGCTGCTGCTCGCTGCTCTCTGCAACTTCCTGAACCACTTTTTCACCTGGATTTTGGCAGCTAAACCTGCTCAGCATCCTGCTCACACCTTCTGGGCAAGCCCCAGCCTGGAACAGGTAAGCAGAGTGAGAAAATTATTATTTTGGGGGTTTGTTTTGTTTTGTTGGTGGGTTTTGGGTTTTTTTTTGTTGTTTTTTGTTTTGCTTGGGTGTTGGTTTTTTGTGGGTGTGGGTTTTTGGTTTTTTTTTTTGTGGTTTTTGGTTTTGGGTTTTTTTTGGGCTTGGTTGGGTGGGGTGTGGTTGGTTTTTTTAATAGAAATAACCTGTTTTTTTTCTAGCACTGGGCATAATCACAGGCGTTTGAAGAGGTGGGTTCTGCACAAGAGGTTTCTGTGGATTTTTGGGTATTTGTCCACTTGGAGTCTTGTGACATGCCTCGAGGGTCATGCAGGGAGGGGGGAAAGCACAAAAATCACAAAATGCCTCTACCTGGAGGTGGCTGTAGAGATCCAGGACTCTGTAGAGGCACCTCTGGCTCAGAGCTTCCAACTTGACAATCTTCATCCCTGAGACCCAGAGCATCCGAGTGACAGAGTCTGGGCAGTGCTCAACTCCCTGGGGATGCTCCTG
>JANPWX010019667.1:0-16480 GCA_024734555.1 Trochalopteron elliotii
CACTTCCCACATATACACACCCAGTATAATATAGGGAATGTTTTTGGGGTGTAAATGAACCTTAAAATTGTTGATACTGCTGCTTCCGATCTCTGAGGCTCAGGGCGGGCTGGGGTCACTCCTGAACTCAGGACAGCCTTGCCTAAGGGTTGTGTACCCCAAAGAGGGTTGGTTGGGTGTCCCTGGGCAGGTGGGGACGCTAAAGAGGGGGCAGGGAGCCCCAGGACATCATCCCCCAGGGATTGCCGAGAGCAGTCCCACAGGGAGTGCTGTACTGGGCACAGGGCACGGGCTGGCACGCGAGGTCAGAGCCAGCCGCTTGCCATCGTGTTTCTTCCTTTGCCAGGTTTATTTTGTCAGTCCCGGAGCAGCGGCAGGGCAGGACACTGGGCNTGCATCCCTTGGTGGTCTTCCTAAGAGTATTCCCAGATTCCCCACCAAACATCCGTGGACTTGCCAAAAGCCTGGCTAGGCAGCATGGGTGCCTGAGGAAGACTGAAGGGACACTAACAGCACCAACCGGGGCGGGGAAGCGGGGCCAACGGCTGTTTTGGTTCCTCAGCCCAAATGACGCAAGTTCCCAAAAGAGCCAGTCGGGGGGGCTGCGAGGGATGTGTCAGCCGGCGAGAGGCGGCCAGATGCGCTCCAGGGCTGCTGCCCTGAGCTGATGCCACCAGAGCACAGCCCCACAACGATGCCCTATAGACCACCCCGGGGTGGTTTGCCCTACAGTGAGTGCGCACAGCCGGGGTGGCATCGCCAGGCTCCCCTGTCCCTGTTGGTGCTGTTAGTGTCCCTTCAGTCTTCCTCAGGCACCCATGCTGCCTAGCCAGGCTTTTGGCAAGTCCACGGATGTTTGGTGGGGAATCTGGGAATACTCTTAGGAAGACCACCAAGGGATGCAAGCTGGGGCAGGGTCCCCAAGCTGCCACCCCTTCAGCATGAGCTGGGGTACTGGTGCACCTCAGGAGCCACCACAGGGCCCCATGGCTGAGCGCAGGGGTACGACCAGCGGCATGCAACCCAGAACCCTCACAGTGAGCTGCCAGCCCTGGGGGCACCCTGGCACCACCCCCCCAGTGGCAGCAGGGCTGATGTAGCCCCAGCATGGCAGAGCCATGAGATGAGCTTGGGACAAGTCTCCCATCTCTCCCTCCTCCCCACAGCTGTGCAGCAGATGGGCTTGGAGGAACCCCTGCTTGGCACAGGGTAGAGGGCCCGCAGGGAGGAGCAGTCCCCAGTGGGCCCCCCCCGGCCTGCTAAGGCCAGAAGGGCTGAGCACATCCCCAGCCAGGAAAAACAGGCCCCAGCATGGAGTGCACCATGCCCCATCGGCACACACCGCAGAGCTCTGGAATAACAGCCCTCACTCCCCAGCACGCCGCCTGCTATGAAAGGGCCCTTCTTCTGCTCGGCCTCTGCGGGGATGGGGCCGGGGGCCCATCGAGGGCTGGTGGTGAGACGACGCAACTGCTTCACACCGGCAGGCACCGGCTGCACCCAGCCAGGCGCTGGGGCACATCCCACCCCATCACCCTAGGCTAGCTGGGGGTCCCTGGGGCAAGTCGACATATTCCAGTGCCAGGCCCAAGTGGTTTGGGGGTCACTTGGGTCAAACCGTGGGGAGCAGTGTGTCCTCAGGAGCCCTGGGCACGTCGCTCCTGCTGCTTCAGTGGGGTTGCGCTGGCCCTGGCCAGGCACGGTGCACTCCCGAGAGCCTCTGCAGCTAGCTTTGCTCTAAGTGGTGGCTCCATGGCACCAGGACAAGATGGCGCGGGGGACATGGACCCCAGAGGTGCCTAATTCTGCAGTGCAGAGCGGGCACACGTGTGTCCCTGCAGCCCCGCGCCGCCATCCCCCTATATGCCCATCCCTCTACACTCCCGTCTCCTGCACCCCCGACCCTCCGTATTCCTGCAACCCATGCCCAGACACCCACAAAGCTCCGCCCCCGTTCACTCATCCCCGCCCCGCCCACTCCGCCGAGATCTCGCCCATTACCAGTCTAACTCAGCCTCTTGCCCCGCCCAGTTCGGGGCACGGCCACGCCTCCTCCGGGTCTGTCTGCCAATGGGGAGCGCGCAAGCACGCGGCTCCACCCCCGGGCGCGTGGCCGCCGTGCACCGTCTCCATGGAGAGACGCGCGTCCCGCTGCGCGCACGCGCTATGGAGCCGGGAGCCGTCTGTGTCGGGGGGTGCGGCCCAGGCCGCGGGCAGCGAGACCCCTTGCGGTAACCCCCGGTGGGGAGAGTCGGGGGGCAAGGCTTGTGGAGCATTAGGGGCCAAGGGGGAATGAGAAGATGTTGGGTTCGGCCTGTGGGGGGCTCGCAGCTGAGCCCAGGCAGGGCGGTGGGATGCATGTTACTGCTGGAGGTAAGGGGACAGAAGGGAGTTACGGAGGGGGAGACCCCTCGAGACGACAGACCCAGTGGCAGGCACTGCTTCTGTCCCCCAAAAGGAGAGGAATTCCTTGTCCTTTGCCCCAGTGTGGAGGTGACGCTGCAGAGAACCGGGGGTCAGGACGCTGCTGGTGCTGGTGGGGGCTGGGGACAATGGGGGATGCGGCCCGTTGCCTTTCTTCAGGGTCTGTTCCTATTTGCAGGGGCGCTCTGACAAGCCGTGTGGGTCCCAGATGCCATGCGGAGAGGCCACCGTGTAGGGTCCAGGGTGATGAGCCCATGGCTGAGGTGCCCGAGGAGAGGCTCCCGTGCCGCGGTGAGACACTGACAACCAAGAGGCTCCAGGAGATGTTAGACGTAGCCAACCGGCCGCAGGAGATACCAGACACAGATGAGCTGCCTGCTCTGGCGGTACCGGTAGTGTCCAGCAGGGTGCCATCCCCAGAGACTGGGAAGGATCCGTCTGGGATCAAGCTGCCTCCCTGGCTTGGAAAGTGGGGGACTAGCCCTGAGAAAGATTCCCCCACCGCAGTGCCAGCGCTGCCCCCTACTCCACTCACACCAGCAGAGAAGCCCAGCCAGTCGGTGCCCCAGCGGAGTCGTGTGACCCATGACTGGCAGAAGGAGGTAACTCCAGAAGGGAAAATGACCCTCCAAGTTGGCCCCGTTGTGCCCCACGTGGTGATCTTGTGAAGCTCCCAGCTCCTGGGCAGACCCCTCTCTTTAAATAGCTACCCAGATGACCTTGAGCCCAGCGGGATAGAAAATGGATGAAACTCAATAGCACAAAAGGCACAGGCAGGCACGTGGGGAGTAACAGGCAGGAGGGGATCTCGCTTCTGGGGAGCAGGAGCTGTGTGTCACGGCCCATCACAGTGATGTGGGGATGCCAGCTTGGGCAAACAAAGCTGAAGGGCACCTGATGGACTGAGCTGCGCCACAGCCTGGGGACTCCATGGGTTGTTCAGATGCTGTAAGAGCGCTTGCCCAGGGGCAGTTGGGGCACCCAGGTGCTTGGGACAGCCATACAAGGCTGGCTAACCTCCACCAGGCAGGACAGGTCAGCCCTGCCCAAGCTGTGTCTCTGCTCCAACTTTACCAGGTTTCTGGCCAGAAACCCCATAACACACCTCTTTACAGCTTATGCCTCTAGGGCTATCAAAAGCCTAAAAGCCAGGAACATGCATGGGGAAGGGCAGCATGGGCTCCTGCCCCCTTCCACAGCCCCACTGTCCATCCCCAGATACTCGTGGACCCCCTGGACTCTCGGCCAGGGAAGGATTTGAGCAGTGAGGACTTCCAGCGTGGCTACCACGGACTGCCAATCCACCAGTTTCTCTCCTCACTCACTCACAGCTTCCTCCCAAAGGACTGCCCACCTCTCAGGGCCCTGCTGCTGGGACAAGGTGAGGCTGACCCCAATAAGCTGTGCTGCACCCTGAAAAGGCAGCAGGGGAATCTTAGCTGGGGGGCTGATGGTACCTTCCCCTCTGCAGGGCAGCGGAAGGCTACACTGGCATCCATGCTCTACAAGAAATATAGGCAAGTCTGCACTTCTGCATGAGACCCACCCTTGGGGCTATGCCCCAGAGGAGGGGACCTGGGGAGGTGGGGATCCCAGAGCTGAGAGGTATGGGGTGTGCTCTGACTGCAGTAAGGAGACGGAGGAGGAGATCCATCCCCGCCCAAGGCGCATGGAATCTATCTCCACCACACACCAGGACTACCGTGCCATGGGCTTCCAGTCCACACCCCAGCCCACCAGCCAGGTACAGGTAGCAGACATTCCCCCCTGCAGCCTGCAGCAGCCTCCAGGGAGGCTGAAAGACTCCAGTATCCTCCAGCATGCCATCCCCTCTGGCTCACATTTTGCTTCCACTGCAGCCTCACAACTACTTAACAGAGCAGCCAACCAGCTTCTGGATGGAGCAAGCCCGCGGAATGCCGGTAAGACCCCCATCACCCTGTCCTGCCAGCCCCCTGGGGGTCTCAACTGTTGACAGAAACCTCTCCAGTTCTCTCCTCTCCAGGGTGTCACAGCCCTCTTCGGCAGAAACATTCCCTTCAAGAAGAATGCAGCCTTCTCCACTCCCATTACCTTGTACTTAGGGCATCCCAAGCCCTTCAACCTCTGTGACCCCTACGATCCCCTGAGCAGACAGCTCCAGCCCCACAAGTAATAAAAAACAAGGGGGCACAGGTGGTCCCAGCATCCTTGCCCACCCCAAGGCTGTCCTCAAGCTGGATGTTTGGAGGGGGAGCACTGTGTCCCTGGGATCTCAGATCCCGTGAGACCATGAAGCAAAATGAGAAACCCTTCCGCCCTGTTGCAAGTCACTGTTGACCCAAAACACACTGTGGTCCCAAGATTGCCTCCTTAGGCATGGAGGGAGAGCCCCTGGCACAGGCCCATCCCCTGGGACACGTCCCCTCCCGGCACACTCCATGGGTGACACGCAGCCGTTATTCCAGTCCCCAGGCACAGGTGTGTTCCAGTAAGAGGCGGCAGCGGGGCGGCCAGAGCATGAGCTCAGAGGAACGCATTGCAGCCCTCACGCCAAAGCAAACCCATGGCAGCCCTGCCTTCCCAGCACCGCCCAAGCCCTCAAAAGCCGCTGCTGAAACCGCCCAGCACTGGCTCCCCATGCCCACATCACAGACAGACCCCTGGGATACTATCTCTTGGGATGTTCCAGGCAGCTGTCACCAGCCTAGGCTGAGTTCCATATTGGGGTCCCCCCGGCCTCCCTTCCCACTTGGCATGCTGGGGCAGAGTGAAGTAGAGGCCACAGGACAGATAGATCTGGGGAAGTTTGTATTTCACAAAATAGTTGCAGCGAGTCCTATATTTACACCTAGAGAAGGGATGGGTATTTACATGACCCGATGGGCTTATATACAGGGGAAGGGGGGACTGGGGAGGGGGGGAGCTGCGGCATTGAAGCCTGACCTGGCCAAGGAGTCAGTCTTGGCAGGAATCCCCATTTCTCCCCCCACCCCAGGGAGAGATTGACATGAGCACAACTTCTGCTGGGGGCCAGGTACTGAAAAGAGACGGCAAAGTGCCCTGCGGGGCAGCCAGGCCCCGGAGAAGCTCAGAGCCAGCTGAGCCACAGGGGAGAGGGCAGGGGTGGCAGACCTCAAGAGGGTGGGTGGGATACAAGGTCCCTTGGGCTGGGTCAGGGCTGGTTACCCCACTCCAGCAGAGGCTGTGGGGAAGGTAGGCTTTGCTGGTGCTGATGGAGGGGGGCAGATGGTGCTGTAGCCACTGCCCCACCTTGCCCAGGCCCTGCTGAAACAGCGGGGCTGCAGAGGCAGGTGGACACAGTGATGGGGGGATGCCAGTGCATCCTGGGGCACTGGAAAGCGCTGGCAGCCCCATTGAGCTGGGGGCCCTGCCACAGCCACTGGGCTCAAATGACTTAAGGCTCTTTCCTCTCACCCAGCAGCCAGTATGTCCGCATCTTTCCCTTGCCCTGGAGGCAGAGGTGAGCAAGTTAGACCCTGCCTGCCCCTGGAGCTGCTTCTTGGGTGTCATCCCCAGCATTGAAGGCAACAAGGGGTCCCAGCCCCAACCCACCTCCCCATCACATTCCCCCCCTGCGGCTGGAAGGGCTGGTACCCCACAGGCATTGCTATGCCCTTACCTTCATTTCTACATCGCCACGCAGCTCCAGCTCAAAGCAGCCAAACTCATCCAGGACTTCTTTGGTGGCAGATGAGACGTGGATCTTCAGGGCTGAGTAGCACAGAGGGGCAAGAGAGACATGGCTGGGGTGCCACAGGAATGTGGTACACCCCGTGGCTCTGGACCTCAGCTACCAGATGCATAGCTTACCCTGGCCGTTGGATTCCATGCGGGATGCAGTGTTCACCGTGTCCCCAAAGAGGCAGTACCGTGGCATCTTCAGACCCACCACTCCAGCGCACACGGGACCTGCAGGCACAGAGGCACTCGGGGATGCTGCAGGGTGGGAAGGTGGGTGGGCAAGCACCCCCCCAGCTGACTGGCTGGCTGGCTGGCTCACCGGTGTGTATGCCGATGCGCAGGTGGAGCTGGTCGTTGGGACGGTGACGGATCTTGAAGGTTTTGACAGCCTCAAGCAGGGCCAGGGCCATGCGGACAATCTCACGGGCATGCAGCTTCCCGTTGCGCACTGGCAGCCCCGAGACCACCATGTAGGCATCCCCAATGGTCTCCACCTGCAGGGGGGGAAGGCACAACCTGGGCTCCTTGCTGCCTGCCTCACTTTGGGAGGCTGTGCTTCCTCACCACACCACTCACCTTGTAGACGTCAAAATTGTCAATAATGGCATCAAAGCATGTGTAGAGATCATTCAGCAGCATCACAACCTGGATGGAACAAGGGTGTTTGTGCATCTGGGAGTGGACATGTCCCCTCAACCCCATGGTATTGCCAGGGTGTAAGACCTCCACCAGCCCCACAGAGGTGCTGCCCCCCAAGTCGTGCTTTCACCTGCATGGGAGTGCTCTCTGCCGAGAGGGCGGTGAAGCCAACGATATCACTGAAGTAGATGGTGACACTGTCAAAAGCCTCAGCCCGCACTGTCTCTCCACGCTTCAGCTGCTCTGCCACAGAACTGGCAAGGATAGTGGTGAGCTCCACCCCAAACCCTCTGTTCCCCCTGCAACGCTTGCCCCACACCAGCATGGAAAGCTAGCAAGGGACCAAATGCTTGCACAGCACCAGGTGCATGCTGAACCCATGCTAACCCTCAGACCCACACACCCCCTTGTGTCCCCCTCTCACTGGGGCAGAATCTGGTAGAGGAGGTTCTCTGCCTTGCGCTTCTCCTCCAGGTAGGCCTGTGTCCTCTCTTCCACCAGCTTCTCTAGGTTGTTGGCATACTGCTCCATACGTGACAGCAGGTTGTCCAGGATGCTGGTGCTTCCCTCCCTGCCGAGGTGGAGTCAGCTTGGCACCACGAGAAGAGGTGCCTCCCAACCACCACCCCCCATGGCTGTCCCCACTCCCACCCAGGGCCACCAGCCCTGCACACCAACCACTCACTTGTTGAATCTACGGATGAAGATCTTGATCTGACTGAAGTCAGGGCGCTCGGCTGGCTCCTGTGCCCAGCAGCGTTCCATCAGCACTGCCAGCTCCTCGCTGTGCACCCCGATGTCGATGGAGGGGCGGAAGAAGGGCTTCTGGCTGTTACGCACCTTCTGTACGATCTCTGCCGGGGTGTGGCCAACAGTGAGCACCAGACCTCCCTGGTGGGGCAGAACCTCCATACATGTGCTCTCCATCCTCACCTTTAGGGCTCAGGTCCATGCCCTCGATGTAGAAGGGGCCATTGCGCAAAGCAACCTCCTGCACAATGATGCCGAAGCTGTAGACATCAGCTTTCTGCATGCCCGGGGTGGGCAGGTGCCCCTTCTGCAGCAACTCTGGGGCTGTCCACAGCTTCTCTGGTGGTACAAAGCAATGGAGCAGTGAGACAGGGCCACCCCACCCCCCTGGTCGTCCCAGGTAGGCACTCACTGGCATAGAGTGCATGCGTGTCCTCGTTGTCACTGGGTGAGCGGAAGCTGGCCAGGCCATAGTCAGTGATCTTCAGCACAAAGCGGCTATCCACCACACAGTTGGATGACTTGAGGCTGCCGTGATGGCCAATGATGCTGTTGTGCAGGAAGGCCATTCCCTGGGACAGATGGACACAGTGAAGCTCATATCTCTCAGGCACCTCTCCCATCCCCTCACACCCCTCAGCTGGGTACCTTGACAATGTCATTGATGAGGGAGTAGCGAAACATCCAGTCCAGGTTGATGCTCTCATTCTCCAGGACATCCTGGGGTAGCACATTGAGTGGACCCCACCAAGCACCCAGGTCATGGTGACGGCAACCTCACCAAGTGCCCAGCTGGGGGGGTCTGCAGCACCCACCCCCACCCCCCCACTGGCCTCTGACACCTGCTCGGACAGCTCAGCTGTGAGCCTTATAGGGGAGGGCTCTGGTGGCCACCAGCATTCACAGCCCTGTTCACAACTCCAGCCCAGCTGGGTCACCAGGAATGTCTAAGTGTCACCCACAGCGTCCCCAAGCCCCACTACCTGCAAGCTGCCCCGTGGGCAGTACTCAGTGATGATGCAGATGTTGGGGGGGTCGATGCACGCCCCAATGAAGCGGGTCAGGTGGTTGAACTGGATGTCTCGCATCTGCAGGTGGAAGTGGACCCAAGACAGTCTTAGGGTCAAAGGGCACGAGCTGCTGCTCCTGCTACCCTCTCACATACCCAGGATCAATCCCTGCACTCCTAAGCATGTTGCCCACCCTAGCCCAGACCCCAGACCTACATGCTTTAGCTCGAAGAGCACCTGCCGCGTCAACTCGATGCGCTTCTTGTTGATGTGCTTAATGGCCACAACGTTGCCCTGGGGTGTTTGGGAAGGGGAAAAAGTAAATGTTCACTGGATTAATTTGAGAAGGGGAGGAAAGTGCCAACATCCTGCAGGATGGGGGTGCAGCCAACGGGGAGCACAACAGAGCTGGGGCATTGCAAGGGAAGGGCTCAGCTCCCTGCCTGCTGCACTGACCTTGAAGTGGCCGGTGTTGGCGAAGATCTGGTACTTGCCATGGGTGGTCATCAGGGAGCCATAGCTGGAGCCACGCTGTGGGAAGGAAGGGATTAGGGAGAGGAACCCTGGGGTGGAGGGATGCCCCACACCAATGGAGCAGAGCAGGGACATCCAAGGTGTGCAGGGGATGGTGCAGGATGGGCTCTAAGGATCAGGACAAGCTCTGCATGCTCTGTAGGAAAACCATGGTGCACTGCACAGAGTGCAGGACATGGATAAGGTCCTGCAGTGGTTCTGTAGGGAATGGAAAGTCATGCCAGGGATGGATGGACTAAGTCTCTACAGGGAATGGAGAGCTACGTAAGGATGAAGGGCTGTGTTGAGGAGACACACAGTGGGGCCCTGGCTCTGTAGGAAACCGGGCCATGTAAGGGATCAACAGGGAGGGGTGTCATGCAGGAAGGGAGGGCAGCACAGGGGTAGGGTAGTGCCTCAGGGATGGCTCCTCTCACCAGGGACAAGGTGAGCCGGCTGCCTGCTGCCTTGTGGTACCGCTCAGGACTTCCAAACTGCAGCTCATCCCAGCGGATTCTCCAGAGCATGCTGGCAAGCTCCTTCTCCAGCATCAGCTTTCTGATGAGGCACACATAGGGGTCAGGTCCCCATCCCCCCAGCCCTGCCTGCCCAACCATCAGACAGAGGTTCCCCCAGTCCTGACTGACCTGAAGATGAGGAAGCTGGAGATGCCAAACATGACAAAGGTGAGGCCAGTGCCCAAAGCCACAATGGCCAGCATAGAGAGGGGGGCTGCAGGCAGGAGAGGACATGTCAGGGTGGCCCATTTGGCTATGATGGCCAGACTGACATGCACCTGCATGGTGGGGTCCAAGGGATGTGGGGACCCAGGACACCCACTTTTATCGCAGGAGGGGTCATCCACATCAAAGACACAGGGAGGGTTGTCCAAGGGGGGAGCCCCCTTCACCCAGGGGATAGGTCGTCCCAGCCAGTGGATTTGCTTCTCCACACCTGAGTAGTGTCCCACCACCTAAGGCAGAGAGAGATGAAGCCACCCCCAGACCCCACCATCCAATCCCCCAACCCCAGCCAGAGGGACCTGGTGCTGGCCCCCACCTCATACTGCCCGGTCTTGGGGTCGCTCATGGCCCATAGGTTGAAGTCAGTGTCCCGGTCATTGTTGCTGTCCATGCTCACAAGCCCTGTCACACCTGTGGGAAAATTAAGATGCAGGTGGGATGGGGACTGGGTTCCACCACCCCCACAGCCACCCACAACCCAGCTGCCCCCATCCCAGTGTTACCCTGGAACTTGCGGTCCCGCATCTTCTCGATGATGTGGGTGGCGTTTTTCTTAGAGCCTCCCTCGCGCAGAGTCTCATTCAGCACCATGGCGTACAGCAGCATCCCATCATAGAAACACCCCGCCACCAGGTTCATCTGCCAGGGGGAATCTGAGCACACCCACAGCCACGCACAGGAGCATCCCAGAACCTTCACACCAGGACCACACACCCACCACGGCCCCATAACCACTCTGTGGGCCAACATGCACCATGCAGGGATGGCAGTGCCTGTGGCTGTTCCCACCAGGGATGACCCCTTTGGGACTGTCTGTGGCTGTGTCCCACCCTCTGCATCCTGGTGAGGTGCCTCAGACCCATGTGAAGGGACCCCACCACCCCAGCGTGCAGGGGGACTCACTCACCAGAGAGTAGTTGAGCTGCACCCCAAATTTCTGCTTAGCTCGCAGGATGAGCTGAGTTTGGAAATGCTGGTACTCAGGGTTTTGGGGCTCATAGTAGGTGATCACCAGCACCATCTGCAACCAAGCACAGCACCCTGGTTGACACACTGGAACCAAGCTGGGGAGGTTTCTGTCCCCAGGCAGGTGGGCACAGCTCACCTGGAAAGCCTTGCGCAGCCCTGAGTCCTGGCCTGGGCTCTCCTGCCAGGGCTTGAAGGGGTCACGGGCAGAGTCGCCCCGCAGGCTCTCCCCAAAGACATCCAGGTAGAAGAAGACGTAGTCGCCATTGGTGAGGTTCTCCTGTTGTGCCAGCTGCATGATCTGCCGCAGCATCTCTGGTGGCCCGCAGAGATACACCACTGCCAGAGAAATTCAGGGGCTTCAGTGGGGCAGGGACACCCCACTGCACCCCACACACAGAGCCAGGATTGGGGCAGATGGGGCAGGGCAGCCCCGGGAGCACTCAGTGGCTGCAGAGGGGGATGGAGCAGGCAGATGCAGCAGTGCTTGGCTCACTGCCTCCCTGCGACCCGGGACCGGACTCACAGCCCTTGCTGGCACAGACCCACTCTTGCCCCATCAATCACTTTGGACTGAAGAGGGAGAGGAGAACAGGGAAAAACTAGCTTGAAATCATGAGGTGGATGCCCCAGGCACAGACCCCACACACCCTGATCCAGCAAAAACCAGCCAAAGGCTGTCTCCCCTCTGCATCAGCTTCCCGTCTGCTCCATGCCAGCCCTAGCCACGGAATCAGGGGGGCTGGAAGAGGCACTGGAGCCGTGCGCCGGAGGCCCCTGGGGAACCCGGGCTGTGGAATAGGACAAACCCATGTTTGGGTTCGTGGCCGGCTGTCCGTGCGGCAGGAATGCGCAGGTTCCCAGATTCCAGCACCTTCGGCGGCTGCTAATTGGAAACAGAGCATCTCGCCGGTGTGACCCACACGGCAAGGGGGTGCCCGGGCGCCGTCGGGCCCTCCCGCCCGCCCCCACCCTCTGTCGGGGGCTCAGTCAGTCCCCATGGGATGCCCACCCAAGTGCTGTGCGGGACCGGCACCTGGCTGGCACAGGGCATCACAGACTGTGGGGACGGGCGCCTGAAAGTGTCCGAACCCCCCCGAGCAGGGGCCCTCCGTGCCCTTGCTGAGGATCCTGACACTGCCTCCTCCCTCCCCCCGGAAAACCAGGGCCCCCGCTCCAGCCAGTCTGGCTGGGAACCCGGGATTGAGCAACGGAGGAGGCGGCGGCAGCGGGTGCTGGAGGAATGTCACGCTTGGGCGCTGGCCCTGACACACAGCTCTTCTACATGGGGCCCAGCGCCCCGGCTGGACCCGGGGAGTGGCGGGGCTGGGGACAGCCAGGAAACGCCACACTCTGGGAAGGGGTCTCTGCTGCTGGAAGGCACCCAGCCAGACATGCACCCAGCCATGCTGGTAGCAGGGTTGGCAGGGTCACTCACAGGGGCAGTGAGGAAGCCCACAGGTGGGAGAAGAGACTTAGCACAGCCAGCTTGGGCACAGGGAATGCATAGCAATGTGGGGAGCTGCTCCTGGGCACGGGGGAGAGGGAAATCACAGCACCGTGGGCTGTGTGTGAGCAAAAGCCTGTTTCTGGGTTTGAAATGGCTCCCTCTGAATGCTGCGATACTTCAAATAAACACTCTTGGCTTCCCCACTTTGCTAGTCCTGCATCAAGAAATGTCCCCAAATTTCTCATACAGGATGGACAGCTCAGCACCTCCCCAACATGCAGAGCCTGAGGTTTCCCCCCAAGGACATAGATGAGACCCTCCCCATCCCACTGCAGGCACCAAGGAAAGCGAGCCACAGGGGCTGGGGAGCCACAACAGCTGGTGGCAGATGGTGGGACACTGCAGGCAGTCAGCCCCTGTGGCAGCAGTGAAAGCCTGCCTGGTCAAAGGCCACCAAGCAAGGGGATGGACGGCGCCTAGACAGCTCCCTGGGGACAGGTTGCATGGGCTGTGCAGAAGGAAGGGTCAATGCTTGGGGCTCTCCCTGAGGCAGGCAGCTGCCTCCAGCTGGCAGCTTCCTGCACAGCCAGCAGTGCCTTAAGGGGCTCACGCACACCCCAGGGGCCAGCAAATGGCCAAAGGCAGCCTCTGCATCACCCAGGACAAGGGGAATGAAGTTCTGCAAGGCTGGAGTTCATCCAGGCCCCTGACATTGATGTAGGGGGTGTCTCTGGCGTAGGTGGCAGAGTGCCAGGTCCCAGGGAAGGGGCAGGACCACGAGCAGGCAGATGAGGTGGCAGAACAGTGCTTCACCCCTGCATGATGGAAGATAACCCTGAAATGAGAGCAAATCCCAGGTTCAGGCAGAAAATCCCAGCTTCAAGTAGTCCCACCAGCACAGGGCACTGCAGTGCAGAGGCTGTCACCCTAGCCCAGGGAGAGTGTGGGAGACCAAATGCACTCCCCTCCAGCAGCACCACCCAGCCATGTCCCCAGGCAGGGCACCTGGGCTTTTTACAGGCAAATGCTCTGGTAATTCCCTCAACCACAGCTCTAATTATATCAGTGCTTTTGCAAATGGCCAGAGAGACGTGGGCTCCTGCACATCGCCCAGGCACCAGTGAGAGGGGCAATTCCACCCTGGCTCATGCCCGTTCATCAAACCTGTAAATGTCAAGAACCAGCATTGTTAGGGATGCATGGAGGGGCAGGGAAATGGCTTTCTCTAGGAAATGTTTACCAAACTCCCACCAAGGACTTGGGAGAAGGAATGTGATGCCAAGAGGGATGATACATGATGTTATTGCAGGTCATGGGCACAGATGCAGCTGAACCCTGTTTCCATCTCCATGCCATTCCATGCAGGGGTCCCAATCCCTGGGACAGCCTTGCAAGTCCCCACTCCCTGCCCCACATACCTTGGCTAGGAGAGGTCCTATGACAAGCTCTGCAGCGCCCACCTCAGTGGGGCCAAGCACTCAGCCCCACACTCTGGCGCCATCTCTGAGCTGTGGCCAGAGAGGCCCACACCCTCTTGACATCCCTGCCCATGGCAGGGGGAATGGAACTAAATGATCTTTAAGGTCCTTTCCAACCCAAGCCTTTCCGTGGTTCTGTGATCCAGTTTAGGAAGCCCTCAGGTCTCTGCCCTTGCCTGGCCTTCTCCCCCCGCAGCCACAACCTCCTGCCTGCACCTGGAGGGATTGATTCCCATGGGGGTGATTTATGGCACCAAAATGGAAATCAAGACAGGAATCACTGATTTCAGTCTTTCTTCCTGCAGAGTCCTTTGCCCTCACCCCATAAGAAGCTCCAAACTGCATGGCTGAGGATGACATATGCAAGAGCTCCCATCCCAGTGGGGTAGCCATGGAATGCTCACCCCATGGACTCAGCCTTACTGGCCTCAGTCCTGATGGGAACACAGTCCAGCACCCCAAAGCACCTCCCCCTGCAGCCTAGTCCTGCCTAGCCTCGGACACAAGTCCTGCTGGCCCATCTGGCTCCACTTATCCTGGCTAGATGTCCTTCCTAATGACACAGCATCTCAGAATCCATTAAGAAGCACTGCGGAGTGGCTGACTCCAGGATTGATACACCCTGCTCATCAATAATGAAAGAGCATCAGACTGCCCTTGCTCTCCAGCTGCCTCTGTAAGCCCCTCCATTTCCTCCTGCTCCCAATATAGCTGCTCTCCTGGGGCACTCGCAAGGCACCAAATTGATTTATCCCTCCATCAGCAGGGTGGGGCTATCACAGCCCCATCCTGGGGGTGCAGCAGGGACAGGCACAGCCCAGGGGGTCCAGGTGCCAGTCTGGGGGGCTCTGTCTGAGCACTGCACGGTCACCTAGGTGTGTTGGCACCATGGTTCTCTAGGTACATAACCACAACTGATGCTGTCCTTCAGAGAGCCACATCCACTCCATTACCTCCAGCCTCCAAGGACGTGCCTGGGTCACCCCAATCCTGCTAACACAGAGGGTGGGGTGGTCCCACAGGCTGCCCCTCATAGCACATGTTCCTCCAGGCTGGGGGTCTGCCCCAGCTCTTGCTGGCAAAGTTGACTGGGCTGGAGGCCTGGGAGAGAGACATTGTGCCCACTCCTCCTGCTGTATCCCGGCCCCTCCGCTGGCACAGGGCTTGGCCTGGGGAGGGGCTCAGGTCCTGTCTTGTCCCCTGTGAACTCACCTCCTGTGCAGCTCCTCCAGCCCCACTGTGACAAAATGTGCTCAATCCTCACTGCACCCCACAGAGAGTCCATTTTTCCCACCCCTCCCTGTGTCCCACATTGGTCCCACTGTGCCCTCAGCCTATCCTCACGCCCACATGGGTCCCACTGGGCCTCCAGCCCCTCCTTTTGTTCCACAGCGGTCCCACTCTTCCTTTGGCCCTTTGCCATGCCCTACCACAGGTGTCCCTCGGCCCACTCCCTGCAGCACCCCACATGAGTCCTACCAGATGCTTGATCCCTTGCCATGCCTCACATAGGCGCCATTTTGCTCTCAACCCCTCACAAGTCACACTGTGTCCTCAAACCCTCATGGTGCCCCACAAAGGTGCCACTGTCTCCTTGGACTGTTGCTGCACCCCACATGATCACACTGTGCTCCCATCCCCTTGCTCTGCCCCACATGTATCTCACTGCCCTCTCTGACACTTGTTGTGCCCTCTGTGGATCTCCACTGCCCCCTAACCCCTTGGTGTGCCCCAAACAGGTCCCACTGCCACCCTGGGTCCCTTTTTGTGCCACACATGCATCCCACAGTGTTGCCAATCCTTTGCTGTGTCCTGCAGCAGTCCCACTGTATCCCCATCGCCTCTCTGTGCCCCAGATGGGTCCTGCTTCTCCCTTAACCCCTTGCTGCACCCTACATGTTGTCCACAGTACCCCAGTTCCCTTGCTGCACCCCATCCTTCCCCCTACTGTGCCCCAGACGGGTCCAATGCCCACCACCATCCCCCACACAGATCCCGTCGCACCCTCAGTCCCTCAGTGTGCCCCGCGGAGGATTTTGCCTCCCCCCCTCGGGGCCCTACGCAGATCTCCCGAGGGGAGCCCCCTCTGTTTTCCCTTCCTCCTCCCACTCCCACACCACCACCCCCACTCCTTGGGCGCTCAGCCCGATCCCGCCCGTGGCCATCGTGTTCCCCCCGCACCCCACGCCGCGCCACCCCACCCCACGCACCGCGCCCGTTGGCTTTGATGAAGTGGACGGCCGTGTCGGGGCCGCCCTCCTCGGGGGAGTAGATGTGGACGGTGACGGTGAGGTTGTTGCCATCCTGCAGCTCCTGGTAGACACCCTCTACGGTGAAGTAGTACGGTCGGTCGTCCGTCTTGCGGTCCACGTAGAGGAGCACAGCGCGGGCGCTCCAGTTGAAGTGCGCGTGGAGGTGGGAGACGAAGGCGCCCAGTTTGGGTGCCGAGGGCCCGGTGCGCACCGTCGTGCTGTAGTGCTCCCGTTTGCGGCTGAAACCCGCGGCCACCGCCCCGCCGGTGATGAGGGGCAGCCGCCAGTGAGAGGCGAAGCGCCCAACGGACGCGGCGGGGTACACGCAGCCCGGCCCGAACAGCACGTCGGGGTCGTGGTAGAGCTTCAGGTCCACGGCGTTGAGCGGTGCCACGTACTCGGAGCAGGCGCCCTCCAGCTCCGAGCTCATGAACTCGACGCGCACCGTGAAGGGCCGCGGCAGCAGCGGCGGCTCGCCCCGCTCCAGCGCTTCCAGCGCCAGGCTGAGCGCCGGACCCACGCGCGGCCAAGCCCAAGCGTAGCTCACGTTGCGTTCCGGCAGCACCACCGC
>JANPWX010019667.1:19736-41714 GCA_024734555.1 Trochalopteron elliotii
TACACCACACAGACACCATACAGACACCACACACATCACACACACCATACACACACCACACACACACCATACATACACCACACACACACCATACATACACCACATGCACACCACACACCATACACGCACCATAAACACACCACACACCACACAGACCATACAGACACCATACACACCACACACACACCACACACCACACAGCACATGCACCACACACACATCACACACACACCACACACACCCCATACACACACCATACACACACCACACACACCATACACACAGCACACACACCACACACACATCACACACACACCACACACAGCACACACAGCACATACACACCACACACACCCCATACACACACCACACACACACATCACACACATCCCATACACACACCACACACACGCCACACCCGCATCACACACACCACACACACACCACACACACCCCATACACACACCATACACACACCATACATCCCATAAGCAGGTCATTCTCTCATCATATACTTACCATACATACAGATGTGTCATACTTTAGGATTTTTTGAACTCCACTGCATATTCCCTGTTACACAGAATTTTATTGGCATCCCACACCTTGGGATGACAGTCTTCCTTTGCACTGGGCTGCACCCAGCTCCCTGGTCCTGGTAGTCTGTAGTGGTACATGGCTATCTGTGGTGGCTCATGAGAATCCATGGTGACTCATTGTGGTCATGTATCCCACCTTTTTCAGGCTGCACTGAGATCTGAGAAATGCTTGTTAGACCTCAGCCTTGAAAAACAGTACCTGGGCTCAGCTCTTCTTTAGCTTATCAGAAATACCCCCTGCTTCCAGAAACTTCAGCTGTCTTATAGAGCTCCTGGGGGTTTTTTTGAACAGCACTGGCAACTGTTTTTCTTCCCTGAGAGGCAGAACATCTCTGTTCTCAGATATTCAAAGAGAGTGCAGGCTGAAACTGTGGCAAGGATGAAACACTGTTACAGCTAAAGCCCATTCTCTTGCAGGCCTGTAAACAGTGGTCCAAAATGAGACCCTTTGAGCTGTCCTGGAATATAGCAGCTTGTGGCCAGCAACCGCCCTCTCAGAGCCAGCAAACTCAAATCTGCTGTACTTGGAGGATCACTGAACGATGATGGATCCTGGGCTGATACTCTCGCTCCCTGAGGCTCAACCCTTCACCTTTGAGGGGATGCAAAGGCATCCAAAGTGAGTATTTCACTGACCTTTGAGGGGAATTTTTCACAGGTACCTTGCTTGCACTGTCTTTCTGTCTGTGTGCATGCCCCTACACATAGGCTATAGCAAATCTGGGAGAAATGCTGCTCTCTTACATGTTTAAGTATCTCAGATCTAAGTAACTTGGGCCTGTAACTAAGGTTAAGTCATAAGCTATAAGCTAAGTTAAAGGCTGCTAAAATGTTGTTCTTTTGTTAAGTTGTTATGTTTAATTTACATAGGTTAGATGTTTGTTAAGTGTTCCTCTGTTAAACTGTTAAGTTACAAGTTAAGTAGTGTTAAATGTGAGTGCTGCTAAGCTTTCAGGCCATATTCCTTTTTTATCCTTTTATCCTTTATCCAGTGTCCTTTTGTCATACACATCTAAACACACACACGCACATGCATGCACATATGCACACACGCACAAACTCAACTAGTTTGCAGTTCATTTCTGGTTTGATTTCCTGGATTTTGTTTGTTGATGCTTTTTTTCCCTCCTCAATGTGCCTTAACTGTCTAGTAAGTGGTAGAGTGAATCTTGACAATGAACTTTGTCGTGCTGCTGAATATTAAATCTGGTTTTTGCTGATACCCTTGCCAGTGATTTTTTAAGTGATCTTACACACTTGTTCATCACACACATACTGGTCCGAGGACTGCACCAGATCATGATGGGCACTGAGACCACAGCTATGCTCATCTGTCCTGGGGGGCTCACACCCCTGAGACTCCAGTCTTCTTTTCCATGCTCCCCTGGCAAGCATAACCAAGACCCCGGTCCCCAGTGATGACAATCATTTTTCCACTCCTGGCATGCAGCAGCACAAGGCCATGGGCCTTGCTAAGCTTCTTCACCTCTATGCTGAAAGTGGAGCCAGAAACCTGCCAGCCTCAGGAGGTGGCTGTAAAGAGCATGGCAGGCACCACAAGTGAGTGCCTGCAGTACAGTGGTCACTGCCAGAGCCAGGTGGAGTCCTGCAGACACTGCTGTGCCAGGGCACAAACAGCACTGGGCCACGGGAAGGTCTAGCATGGATGGGCAGCAGGCCCTCCCTGCTGGAGGCTGTGGAAACAAGGCAGGGATGGAGAAGGCACCACTGAGGACTCACATTTCTACTCAAGTGCAAGTCAGGCTTCTGCTGGGGTCTCTATTGCTGGTGCTCACATTGCCACCCCATTCCAAATGGGAGAGTAACACCTTCAAAAGGTGAGGGAGACTTTGACCAGGTGGGCACAAAGCACCCACCAGGGACTGCTGCAGATACATGGGGTGACCTTTCCACATATGTGCTTCCTGTGCTCCTGCTGTCCAGGGAGCCTGAAGGGCTCCTTGTTTGGATTTGAAGTTTGTGTGCCAGTAATTGAAAAAATAGAGCAAAGGCAAATATTCTAAAGAGAAAAATGTGGATAAATGTGGCAGCTGTGTCACCTCCCTGGTTCAGGACATGGGTTGTCCCTATGCATCCATGAGGAGAGACCCTACAACCCACACCTCTCTGTGCCCCAGACCCAGGGTGGGACCCTAGGAGTGTCCTTGCAGGGCACCAGGACAGGAAGTGTCACCCATGAACCCCTTCAGGTGGGTGCTGCCTGTGCCAAGCCAGGGACAGCTCCTACAGTGCTTTCCTCTCCAACCTCTCTGGGGTCCCCAGGCTGAATATGTGGGGTCCCAGTCCCATACCTAGATAGTCTCTTCCATCATGAAGCCACCAGCCATCCATGGCTTTTCCTGTAGAGTATCCCTAGAGCAGGGTATCACCCCAGAACAGCCCTGTGGGTGACAGTAAAACAGCCAATGCACTGTGCAAGGGGATCCATCTTTCTGATACCAAGTGAGGCCAGAGATCTGCAGGATCCACCCAGGATGCTGTAAGCCTCAGGGTCTCCTGAGGCTCTCCCCGTTCCTGCATCTCAATGAAACAATGTAGCCAGGACCAGTCTGGTAGTCCCCTGTGGATCCCCAGCATGTTCCAGGCCATTGATATGCTGAGGTCAGCGCTGGTGGCATGACACTGCCCTGGCAAATTCCCCTCCAAAACAAGGGGTCTGGACCATTGACCTCACCGGAAAGTCCTCAGGCCAACAAGTGCCTGGCATTTTTTTGGCTGGTGTGGCTTCTGCATGGCCTAGGAATGATCTCCCAGGGTTATTTCTGACTCACAGGACAGGAAACATTTTGGAGTTTAAGCCAAGCTGAATAATATGCTCATTTCCTTGTACCGACTACAAAGCACCTGCTCCAGGGGATTTATGGAGTGCCAGCCTCTCGCAGTCACTCTGCGGCTGCCTGCCCAGATGTTTTTATTTTCCTGGTATGGCCGGCAAGAGCCAAGGCCTGTTTCCCTAAACACCCTGCGACGTCCCAGCACATTTCCTTGAGGGGAGCCCAGGTAGAGCCACGGGCTGCAGCACACCCATGCTGGGATACCCAGGGTGCTCGAGAGCCAGGGTGGGTGCCAGGACTCTGCCAGGGCTGAGGGTAGCAGGAATGCGTGGCTGACCCACTGATCCCAAAACCTGGCCTGATGCAGAACAGCTATGACAAACGACCTGGGAAAGTGCCAAAGGAATGGAGCAGGGGCATGAGCAAGGGAGGATGAGACCACATGAAGAGAGGGCAAGAGGGCATGAGAGCCTGAATGAGCCACAGCATGGGACTGCCCAGGACATAGAGCCCATCCCATGACTGGGGACCTGCAGACACCATCCCACAGCAGGTCCTCTCCCACAGCAGGGAACCCACACCCCCCCTCTAACCAGGGCTGTAGAGCCACTGTGAAATGCTGTGCCTAACCTCTGGGGTCAGAACACCTCTCCCCTGTGAGGAGGGTCAGGGTGTGGCCATGGAAGACACAAGGCATGGCAGCGTGCCTTGCAGCCCATGCTTCACTGGCATCAAGCTTCATCCAGCAGGCAGCCAGTCTGCCGAGTAGGGTGACATCAAGTTTTTCTCACATCCCCTATATTTTGTCCCCTTTTTGGAGCAACAGTCTCATTGCTGGTAGGGCTGTACTCCAGCCTCTGTGAGCTACCTCATCTGGCTTGCCAGCTGGGAGATGAAGGATGCCATGAGCCAGCTGTCATTCTCTGCCTAGCCTTTTGTCTTCTCTTCCCAGCTCCTGACTGCCTATCTCTTCCTCACCCCTGTGCTCACCTCTCCCCAGGGTCTGTCTGGTAAGCAGTAAGCATTCATGAGTGGTCATCACTCAGAGCCAGCATCTACTTGCATCTGCCCTGGTGCCCTGGTGCTTGATGTATCCTCAGGGTGCTGGGTAAGGAAAGATGCTCACATCCCAGAGCTACCTCAGGGTGCACAGCAGCACCCATGCAGTTTGGTCCAGTGATAAATTTGGGTTGTGGATTTTTTGTTTGTTTGGGTTTTGGTTTTTTATTTTTTATGATGCTGGTTTTGTTTGTGTTTAGAGAGAAAATAAAATACCTTTGGGGAGCAGGAGCCAAACTCCCCAGTGCCTAAAACAGCAATCGCAGCACTTCCTTGGATTTATGGTGTTTGCTTTCACAATGCCAGCCGGGATCCTGTTTGCTTCCTGCTCTGCAGCTGCAGCTCCAGCTGAAGCCTCAGGAGATTCAGGTTTTATAACCCTCCTGGATTCTGCTGATGGCAACTGGTCCAACATAATTTATTACCCCCTGAGCCTTCTGCAGTGCTGGGGCGGGTTGTCACCTCATCCCGGCACCACTGGCTTGTGTGCTCTGCCTTCCCCATCCATGGGGTCCCATCCCTGGCACTGGGCATTCCACTGCTCTGCAAGAGGGATTGCTGAGAGAGGAGGCCAGCAGAACTGTGCTCTTGGTGGGGAGCAGCACCAAGCTTTTTATCAGACACAGCTACAATCTGTGAGCCAGGCCAGGAAGACATGGATGCAACCTTCTGCAGGATCCTGGAATACTCAAAGCTGGTGACTGCTCCTCACTGGCATACATGTAGACAGGCACACACGGGATCCCTTCTGCTGGGCTCTGCCTGGTAAATCAGAGTGACTGAACTACTAGAGAGGCCCTTTTTCCAGCCCCTTTATCCTTTCTGTGGTTCTTCCCCGTGTCTCTGTTGCTCCCCAAGATGTGAGACCAAAAGTGGTTGCTTTCTTTCAGTCTCTGCAGCAAAACCTCCTCCAGGAGAGGGTGTCAGCTCCTCCTGCCACAGCACCCCTCAAGAACCCAGGCAGAAGCTCTGAAGCACCAAGTGCAATTGCAAGTACTGCTTTCCAAATTACAAGCCCCCTGCTGCACAATCTGGACCAAAATGCTCTGGATCACCCATGGGGATGTGTATGCTGGGGCCAGGTGCCATGGTGGGTGCCCAAGGAATGAAAAAGTGGGGGAAGCAAAGTGGTCAGGAAGGGAAAAGCAGGATCAATAGGCTATGGGGGATCACCAGCCCCTTTCCTTATGCACAACCACAGTGTGAACATTGGTTCACTGCCCTGATCCCTCTGCAATGTGCAAGAGGTGTCCTGACACTCCCCTTTTCTCTGCATTTTCCCAGCAACACACTTTGATGAAAAACCCAAAAGCCATGAATGATCTCGTGTGGAGGCCCTTGAGCCTCTAAGGGAAACTTCCAGGGGAATGCCTTGCAAGAATCTATCACAGGCTTTGAGAAAGCCTTGTAGCTTAGGGTGAGCAAAAAGGCTTCCCCCAGAGTGCTCTCCAGCACGATGTTAATCTACCTCAGTTTTGCTTTTACCACTGGCCCGTGGGACTTGCCCACCTCTATTGTTCATACATGTACCCAGCTCAATGTTCCTCCTTTCCCTGTTTCCCCACTGGTTGTGGTATTGCTGATTGTCTGCTCTCATGTCCCCTACAGGTCATGGCCCTTTGCTCTGCCCTCTGTGTTCAGGCCATTGGCTCCTGACCCCCACACTTAACCCTGGACATTCCTTTGATCTGGCCCTTTCTGTCCCTGGACCCTTCAGTGTGAGTCCACAAAATAAACCTCGCTGGAATTCCATACAGGAGGCCCTTCTTGCCTTCTTTGCTGAGCTAACCTTGGTGTGTGTGAGTGTGGATTTGAGTGTACCTGTGTGCCCCACCCAAGCAGCCTCCTGAGCAGAGATGCTTTTCTGGGAGAGGTAACAGCAACCACCATCCATCCCCACGCTGCTACAGTCTCATAGCTTTAACTCTCCATTTAATGAACCATAATGGCTACAGAAATCCTGAGAATGCCTTTCCATGTCCCTGATGGAGCAGGGGCAATGCCCTTCTACACAGCCAAGAGATGCTGTCGCCCCAGAATGAGCACCCTTGTGGAAGCCTGTCTAAACCCAGTGGGCCTCTGAGTGAAACCCACCACTTCTTTTTTTTAACATTTGCTGTTCTTTTTGATGAAACAATGACGGATTATTTCACTGCAGTTACTAGCATGCCAGACTTCTTTTTCCAAACACACAATAGGAATATTAATTAACTGCTCTGACGATGAATGCTTTTATCCTCCTTATATAGTAACAACCCTGCACCAAAGGGCAGGTTCCATTTGTCACTGATACACTCCACCATTCCGGCTCATGGCCCAGTGGTCAGCAGGGGGTGCCCAGCATTTCTCTGATTTGTTATCAGCCTTTCCCAACAGATTCCACACTCGCTGCCATCTAGCCACCCCACCAAGAGATCATCCGTGGCACTACAACAGGGCTGAGGTAATTCTCTAAGGGAAAGAAGGGATGCAAACCCAGGGCTTCTCCCTCAGCAGCAAGAGCACAAGCTGCAGGAGATGGGTGCAATGGGATGGCAAAGGGGCCCAGAGCACCAAAGGGAAGGGACTGTGCCTTCAAATCCAAAGGTGGTGAATCCAAAACGGATAAAGTGGATAAAAGGAAGCATTTTTTTTTTCTCACTCTGTGCTTAATTAGACTGCCACAGGAAAATGCTCAGGCCAAAATTTAGCAGGATTCAACGAGGGATTGGGCACTTACAGGGATAAGAAAAATATCCAGCTATAATAGTGAATGCCAATACAAATTCTGGAAGGGATATTAAGCCTCACGCGTCAAGGTGTAAATTTATCCCAAACTCTCAGAAAGCAGGGAGCCTAATGCAGGGGCAGATGACCCACATATGCCACTGCTGCTGATGCTGCCTCACTGCCAGCACGGCCTTGCACTGGCTGAGCCCCCGGCTGGACCATCCCCAGAGCCCTGTTTCCTGCTGCTGGCAACATCTCTGACAAGGGCTGCAAATTTCTTTTGGCAACTCTACCCTTTGCTTGTAGCTCTCTCCTGGGGCCATGTGGCTCCCAGGGCTCTGACCTCCTCCCTCTTGCACATCCACTCCCTTTTCCAGCTGATAACAGCCTTATCACTCCTACACAGAGGCAGCCCCTCTGGGTGAGGGTCTGTCAGGTCCACAGGCACATCCCTAGGTGATGTGGCATCTTCCCAGAGGTCCTTGCTTCCAGCCACATCCCTCATTTACCTCTCAGGTTACTTGTTGCACAAAAGCACCTTTGCCCCCTGATTTTATTCCTCCTGTTTCCTGCTTCTGCTGGGGCCAGTCTGCAGCCTGTGAAAGAGGATGCTCAGCTCTGGTACCTTGTGTGTGCTCCAGGTGCACACGCACAGTCCTCTTTCATGGGCACTGCTCAGATGAGCCCCAGTTTTTTCTCCCCTGTTCTGCATCAGTGGCAGTTGCTGTACTGTCTGCTCTGGTCACAGCACCAAGTCTGTCAGAGCTCTGTCCAAACACTTACAGTGTTTGGACAACATTATTAGGCACATGCTGGGATTCTTGGGGTGTCCCGTGCAGGGCGATGAGTTGGATATGGTGATCCTGATGGGTCCCTTACAACTCAGCATATTCTGTGATTCTGTGAGTTTAAATCTCCTGTCCAGCCCATGCACAGCCATAATGTGGCACGGCTGCAGCCCAGGCTGGGGTGAAAGTGCCATGATGTGGTAGTCAGGAACTGGATGCAAGCACCTTCCTCCCCAAATGAGGATGGTGCCATTTGCATACCACACTGTTAAGCAGAATGCTTGTGCAGCTCTGTGAGATGGGATGCTCCCAAAACCTTGGCTTGCTGTGAAGAAGCAGTGATGGCTCAGCATGACCAAAGGGGAGCCTGGAGCTCTCCTGGTCAGGAGCCAGGATCTCCCGTGCTTGCTGCTTACATGCTCACCACGCTGCAGAGGGCAACGCCACTGGGGACCTTTGGATCTCCCCTCACTGTGGAGCCTTGCACCCACAGGGGCTTCCAACTGGAGAAATTTCTGGAGGGCATGAATCAGCTTTTCACAGCTCGTTAAAAATCTTGATCCTACCTCTTGTTTTCATGCCTTTCAAATCAGGAAATGAGTTTTACAACTTTTCCAGTGGGGCACAGCTGGTGGCCAGGGTCGTAAAGCTCAACTTTATAAATATCTCTCATTGGGATCAGGGGAAGAGCACTAGAAAGGCAGAGAGAGAAAGAGAAAGAGAAGGGAAAGGAGCAAAGGCAATAGAGAAGCAAAGCGAACAAGTCCAGCTCAACCATCCATGGCCATGCAAGCACAGAAGATGAGGTGCGCTTGGGGCAGGCTTTGCCTGCTTCTTTCCCTCCTCTTCCAGCTGCCAGGCTCCCAGGCCAAATGCTACTTCCAAGCTAAAGGTAAGTGGGGAGATGAGATGGGAAGAGGCTGATAGGAAGAGGAGGCCTCAGCTTTCCCAGCATGATAGGGCTCTGTCCTATGCCTGAGAAGTATGGAAGGGATTGTGCTGAATTCAGGAATGGGATCATGGGCCAGTGGTGAGTGGAAAGAGCAGTCTATAAACCACACAACAGCTCCCCAGAGCTCTGCCTGAGAAACAGCTCTCTGGGCCGTGAAGGCTCCTGGCAGGAGCCTGGTTGGGGCCGAGTGTGCAGGACTAGCAGAAAAAGGAGCAGGGTGGGTCATCATCCCTCTGCTGTCTCCTCCCAGGGCTGCAGAAATGCCCAGACCCTAAGGGGTGCTGGATTTGTCCTCCCCAGGGAAGCAAGAGCCACTTGCTTCTTGCTGCAGACAGATGGGATAGTGGTGAGAGCCCCAGGGCAGGGCCAGGAGACGATGGATGGGTACATCATCCATGGCAGATGACAGGGCATTCCATTCCTGCAGGACAGTGGATAGACCACCATGTATCTTGCATACCATAAGGTGGGTGAGAGGTCATCATGACACTTTTGTCCCCTCTTTCAGGGCACAGGGGTGTCAAAGAAGCTCCTACTCGCCCTCAGCACAGGCCCATGTGTTCTCATCACCACTGTTTCCTTTGCAGCTCCCTGTGAGTATGAAGGGAAACAGTTCTCCCTTGGGGAATCATGGCTGAGCACCAACTGCCTGCTCTGCACCTGCCTACACCCCATCGGCGTGGGCTGCTGCGAGACGTGAGTTGAGGGGCTGTGCTGGGGTGGGCTGTCACTTCCCACCATGGCACCCCTGCGTCTGCAGCAGGGGGTGTCTGGTGGCTGCAAATGCAGCAGATATCAGAATTTTGGGTGGGCTGTGGGGCACTGGGTCCTGGGGAACAAGGGGCAGAGGTGGGCAGGACCCCTCTAGGGCATTGAGGGTGGTGGGGTGAGTTGGGCAGTTGGAAAGGGTGTCTCAGCACAGCAAGATGCCCAGATGTGCCAGGAGCCACGTCCCAGCCTGCCTGAGCTGGTCTGGAAGACATCCTGTGCAGGGGGCTGGCAGCAGGAAGCCACCCAGCCCAGTCAGCAGCTCCCCAGCAATAATCAGGGGGTCTGACAGCACTGTGTCCTCTCCCCACAGCACCCAGCACCCAATCGACTTCCCTGACTGGTGTGAGGCCCACTATGACTCACAGACCTGCCAGATCTCGGTAGTGCAGAAGGCCAACCCCAGCCTGCCGTGTGTGAAGAGCGTGGAGCACGAGTGGGGCTCAGCCGGGACCCCCGAGCCGCTGGTGAACAAGGTGCTGGGTGAGGGGCTGAGCAGATAGAGGCTCAGAAGCGCTCCGCGCCCCTCGGCGCCACCCTCCCCACTGCAGAGCACACCGCCCGCATGCTCCAGACATGCCCCACCCACCCTGTAGAGGCATCACCGCTGGCACCTTCGAGGGAAACCACTATCCACACACCATGGTACCAAGCTTTGCTTCTGCCTTCAGCTTCCTGAATCAGGGTGTCCTCCCTGTGAGGTGTTCTGCACACCGTGGAAATGCAGATTCTACAGGATCTCCTCCCAGGTGGGCAGAAAACCTTCAGCGACTAAAAAAAGGCCACAGGACTAAATCAGCTTGCTCTATGGCAGTCCTGCATTCCGACATCCGGCCCCAAGCAAAGCAGCTCCCTGCTCCCTCCCAGACCCCTACTCCTCTGCACGGCAGCCGTGGGGAGCTTGCTGGGGTCACCACGGCACCTGGTGCAGCATCCCCAGACCCTGTACAGCTCCTTCTCTGCTCCTGGAGTGCAAGGGGCACAACCCACCTCTGGAACCACTAATGCCCCCGCTCCAAAAGCTCCTGGGGTCCCTGGCACTGTAGGCCAGCCCTGGGCAACACTACACCAGAGCCAGCCCAGGGTGGGTGGCAGAACAGGATGTCCCCAGGGGAGACCCCCATCCCCACTGGCAAGGGAGCAGGGCTGGGAGGGTTCAGGAACCAGAAGCAATCCAAGTCCCACGGTGGAGGCAGCCACCCCGGCAGCTGCCCCAGCTGGTGCCATGCCTGTGTTGTGCAGAGCCTTGTGTAGATGTTTCTGTTCTTGCAATAAAGATACTGAACAAAGAGGTCTCCAGCCTGTGACTGCTGTAGAAGGTAGGATGTGTCCAGCACCGGGAACAATGTAGTAATAAGGCTCTTGGGAAACCTGAGTTTTGCACACTCAGATGTTTATTATGTTACCATGCAAAGAGGAAAGCTCATTGGAAGGCTTAGTAAAAATGGGGAGCTGGCTGTTGAGCAGGGAGATCTCCATGCCAACTCTCGGATGCATTCCTTACAGCTCCCCAAGGATCCAATGACCAGCAGGATGCCTTCACACCCAGGAGCCCAGGCAGACAACAGCCTAGGGGCTCAGTGCTGCTCAGTTTTGAATCATGATCGTACTGACACAGGATGGGCCTGCATCCTGGTCACCAGCATATGCCAGCCAGCACAGGGCTGGCCTGCCAGGACCTGCCTCCTCCAGATGGGGGTGGCTGGGGCACTGGACTGTATGCGTGGGACAATGCTCCAAGAGGCAGGACACATGCCAGGGCAGGAGAGCAGGCTCTCACCCAGCCCAGTGGCTACTGTGCTTGACAGACCCCTGCTTGCAGGGTCTCTGTAAGGGCACAGCCTTCACCCAAGGATAGTATGAAGCTCCACTGGAAGAACTCCCTTCTCCCCTCCCTGGGGTGGGCCTTTCCTTCTTGGAAGCCCCATAGGGGATAAAGGCACATCAGCAATTCCCTGGGAAGGCAGATTTTTTTTTTGCTGAGTGCTGGGATTTGCACCTTCACCCAGGCAAGGAAGGGTCCAGCTCCTGCTGAGAGCTGCAGCATAAGACTGCATCAAGCGGTGTTCTTCCACCCATGGACAGGACAGACATGCCCAATGCCCATCTGGGCATCACAGACGAATCCAAGAGGACAATGGGGTACGTGCATCACAGCACACTGGTGACAGTCCTGTCTGCCATTCTCACTGGTGGCACACGCTTGCAGCTCTGCAGGCCAACAACCTCTTCCTACTTCAGATGGTGATGGAGTTAGTGCTGGAGAACTGAGATACGTAGGAAGCAAGGATGGGGTTGGTGGGAAGAACTTTGATGGGCAAGTCCCAGCTGAAGGTGTCCACTTCCATCTGCTCCACCCCAGTCCAGGTGACAGCCTCCGACTGGCTCCCACGAACCAAGCAAGTCTCTGCTGACTCCCCAGAAGTCACAAACTCAAAGTGCAGCCTCCACTTCAGGGACACTGTGGGCAAGAGGGTGGTCAGCACTTAACACCCACAAGGGCCATGGACAGCAGCTGTCTCAGCACTGTCTGTCCTGGCAACGGGACAGCAAAGGATCACTCACACAGGCCAGCCCCCTCCCAAGGAATAGATCTCTGCTGAGCAAGGGCACGGCTGGGGACAGCACAGTCCTCCCGCAGAGACAGGTAGGGCTGGGTCCCTTCTGTGGTGGGTACTAACCGACGTTGGTGGTGAATCCTGGCGTTGAGCTGAGTGGGATGGGCAAACTGAAGCTGCTCTGCGCCGTGTGGAGGCAGGACTCCTGATGGCGGGCGTGCACAGTGAAGGAGACAGGCTGCCCCCGCCGGCGCTGGAATTCCTCCTGGATGCTCTCCTCTGTCTGCAGGCTCACTGAGAACTGCAGGGCGATTGGCAGGGTGCTTGCTCTCACAGCCTCATGCACACCTCATGCGAAGCCTGCAGGCTCCATTTCCCAAATGAGCTCAGGACTGGACCATTGTCCCCCTCACGTTCCAAGGAGACCCCAGCTGGGTCTCATTAGAAACTCTCACAGCCCAGTGCCACCCCAATCCCTTCTTCCCCATCCCTCACCCTAAACCCCTGCCTCTCCCCAGTAATCCCAGAGACAGCAATGACCTGCAGACATGGGATATCTCCTTCTGAGAAGTTGAAGGTCCCAATGACATCCTCTCCAATCTTATACACGGTCTTAAAGATGCAGAACGTCCCCACCTTTCCACGAGTGTTGCTGATGTTATACAGGTCTGTGGAGCAAGAAGAGGGGTAAGGGTTGTGGCAGGACAAGGCTCTGCTATGTGCAGTGCTCTGAGTTAATGACATGACCCCATGCCTTCTGTTTGGGTGTGAAGGACGTCCCCTAGAGGTGGTATTCTTTGGGAAATTTCTGCAGTGAGCAAGGGCAAATCCTACACTGACTGTGATGTGCTGGTCAGAGGGTCTGTCGGGCTGAAGCAGGCCCTGACCCAAACAGGCCCTTATAGAGCTGCTCCGCAGCCATAGCTGGAGATTCACTTTGTCAGTGAGAGATATTTTGCAGCTGGCCCTGAGATGTCCTCCATGCTTCTTAGGAAGGACAGCAGGTTTGAGCAGGGAATATGACCTACGCAGGCTGCGTCGGGAGGTGGCCACCATGAGCAGTTCTGTCGCTAGGTCTGCCAGGCGAGAATCTTTCTTCAAGCCCTCCTCCTCCTCCAGAAAGGGGTTCGAGGGTGCAACAGCCTCATCCTGTGGGAACTGGTAATCCTTGAGCCCTGGGAAGAAGGGGAGAGTATCAGCAGGGCAGGGTGCAGGCCGGCCGGCCGCGCGGGGAGGGCAGCGTGTGGCCTTACCGTGCAGCACGAGGACACGGAAGGGCACGCGCAGGAGCTTGATGGGCGAGTTGACGCGCTGGCAGCCGACGGTCAGCTTGTACACATACTTGACAGACTGCCCCCGGAAAGAGGGCGGACCATCGACCGGCAGGGTCTCACAGTATGAATCTGCAAGGGGCGCAGAACGTTGGCTTTCCAAGTCCAGAAGGAAGATCCTGCAGCTGTTGTGTGCAGGCTCCCTGCACCAAGTGTTACAACCAGCAGTGCTGAGCTAGGGAGCCTGGTGCTTTCTGCTGTCTCCTCTTTCCTCCAGTGGCCAAGCACAACCTGGCTACCCTGCACCAGGCACACTGCTCCTCACATCACGTGCACCATCATCCAGATATTGCTTCCAGCACATACAACCACACACACAAACTCTGTCTCCAAAGAATGTGAAAGATGTAAAATCCAGGAATACAACCACGAGAGCTAAACTTACTCATCACGAGTTCAACCCGAATTTGCCTCTGTGCACTCCTTTGCCCAGCGCTCTCACAGCACAGCCTCCTCCAGGCCCTGCCCCATGTGGATATTGATCAATGCTTTGTGCCTCTTTTGCTTTTGCTTTATACAAACCCTCAAACTCAGCAACAAGTTTGCTTCCTCCTGTGTTTTTCTTTGAAGAACTGCAGCTAAATGATCAAGAAATTATTCCAAGACCTTCACAACAACCTGTGGTTTGTCCCCCTTGACAAGGTGATGATTTAGACCACAAAGACTCTGACTCTGAGGACTCTGAGATACTGGGGCCTGGCTTTCACCACATTCAGCCCTCCTAGAGCCCCTTGGCCACCACACAAACCCCAAAGCCTCTTGACACAGTGTGAACACTTCTGCAGCTTTCCCAAATCACATGCTGTATAACAAGAAAGACACAAACAGTGAGCTGTAGAAAGTCTCCACGTCTCTGGCTTGCCCATGGTAATGCGGATACGCCCTGCCAGAGGAAGGGCAGCATCCTGCTCTGAAACCACAGATCCTTCCCCATGTCTGGCACACACTGAATGTTGAGGCTTAGATTAAAAGTTAGGGTTACATTTTAAATATAACTTCTGGATTTAAAATAACAGGATAGAAGGAAGAAAAAAGCCTGTGCTAGTGTGTAGTGTTGACAGGATGTCACACCTTAAAACACAAGCCTCTCTTTCTGGACCAGGGTGCAGATAAAGCAGAGAACTACCCTAACAGGGAGGAAAATCAGATATTTCCAAAGAAAGAAGCAGACTTCTGTAACCCCTGTGCCAGACTCAACAGGAGTGCTCACAAAGACCTTCATACCCAGTGAGGATAATCTCAGCAGAGACCACCACAGTCAGAGGAGGATGGACAGTTTGCTACCTTGCACAGGAATGCCAAGACTCAGGAAGTCCCAGCTTCCATGCATATCCCAGAAGGAAGCACATTCCTGTCCCTACAGATGCCTTCCTTACCCACCCGCTGTGCCCTCTGGCTGGCCTTCTGGCCTGTGTCCAGGCAGCTTTCATTTCCTCCCCCCTCTGTGATCTACCAAATATTTGAAGGTGTTACAAAACCAGAGTGGAGGCAAAACAGCCACAGAAATGATTTGAGGAGTTGAGAAAAAGCTTCATGGTGACAAATTTAAAGAGCTCAGCCTGCGCCATGTGTCAAAGGGCTGGGAGATGAGTCAACTTTGACACATAGGCATCACAACAAGAGTAAGGTATTGGGGAATAAGTTGGTCAGCAAATGAAAACAAGTCCTTTTATCAAGAGACAGTCTGACACAACCTCAGCTGTATGTGCCAGCTCTGGCTGCAGTTTAATAACACGGTACATTGCTGAAGCAGAATTAACATTTCTTGGGTTTTCTGGTTTGGTTTTTTCCCCCTTCCCAAACTGCGTAGCAAAACTCAAAACTCCTGAAAAACAGGAAATGAAGAATTAAGATACACACCCACACAGCCTTAACTCTCCCTCCATGGAGCTGGCAGGAGACCCCAGGAATGATCTGCAAGCATGCCAGCTGCAGTCTCGTGTGAGAGCAGCAGCACCACGGGCTGATGGGATCGGTGTGAACAGCCTGGCAGCAAATGAGACCAGGGCTGTGATACAGGGATTTCAGTGCTAAAAAAGCAGTGCCACATGCAGCCACATCACATGTGATGCATGAAACAGGTGCATCACACAGCCAAGGGGAAAGGCTGCACTGTATGGCCAAGGAACCTCAAAGAATAGAAGAGGTTGTGTCCTTCCAGCAGAGCTGCATCCAAGCACCAGGCAGATGCAGGCTACTTGTGCCACTGCCACCCAGAGGCAGAGAGGACACACACACACATATCTTGACGTCATTGGAAAGGATAGACAATCCCTAGCTTAGCTGGAGGTTGAAGAGCTTCTGCCTGTTAATCCAGTGAACAGTCAATCCCTCAATCCATCCCAGCCACCTGGAACTTCAGCTGTCGTCACTGATCTGTTATTCCAGAAACTGCCCAACCTGCCTAAGGTATGCCAGGAAAAGGGACTTCCCTCTGCTTCCAGGGAATGGATGCTCCAGCCTCAAGCAGCAAGGAACACAGGAGAATCCAGGTGAGCCTAAGGCCAGCTAAGATTTCTGCCTCCTCTTCCCTCCTGCTGACATGGCCAGCTCCTTTCCCCAAGATGCTGCTGTAGAAAAATAAATGAACAACCAAATGTCTTCAGACAACAGGCTCTGCAGTTTAGGGGCACAGCATCAAGATGGCACTGCCCCACCCCACTAACCACCAAGTCACACCAGCCTGGTTTCACCAGGCCCACCTTTCCCTCCAGTCGGGCCCCTCCAAGGCCAGAAAGGCAGGAGACACCAGCTTCAAAACCAGCCACGTCACAACCCCGCGGCTGCTTGGTCTCACTTGCAGCTTCACTTCCAGCTCTGCAGAGTTCATTGATCCAGCAGAGCCTGCCCCATCATAGGCACTGTCTCTTCTCGCCCTGTGCTCTGCAGTGTGAGAGGTCTCCATCAACCATTCCCAGCAGATCCCTAGGACAATAACAAAGCTCTCCATGCACAGCCTGAGAGGCCCAACATCACTGCTGCTAATCACAGGCCACTGGAATGCAAAGGAGATCCGACATGACCTCAACAGGCTGGGTCACACAGCCAAGAGAGAACAGCGCATACTCAGCTGTTTCCACAGCTGTCTACTCAGACACAGAGAGCTCTGAGCAGAGAAGGTGAGCAGTGCTCACTTTCACAGCAGGAAAACTATAAAATCCAGAAGACTATTATCTCCAGGACAGCCACAACCCGAAGAGGAAGCACAAACCTTTGGAGGACACCAGCAATACTCCAGCATTCTAAATTCCAAGAATACTCCAGCATGACTGAAGAAATAAAGGCAAGGAAATGCAGGTGTGTGTAGATATTCCTCGTGCTGCAACCAGGTATTTCAAAAATCTTACACCTTGTGGCTACACAGTGGACCTGCAGCAAAGGCCGCAGGCCAGGGGCAGGACTGGGGGACACGTTGCAGTACAGAGCCCTAGAGCAGCAGAGAACAGACTCTGGATGATGGAGCAGCTCCTCAGCACTCACATTCCAACCAAAGCACCCGGCCTTTCATGAGCATCAGGACGTCACAGTTGCAGCACTCAGGTCTGCAAAGCCAGTTTTGAAAGCAGAGCTCCCCAGAAATGAGCTCTGTGAATAGGGGAAGAGAAGACATGACTCACAGGACTTGGACTCCCCAGGATCCAGTCGCAAGTCACAAAAGAGGATCTTTGGTGGGGTGGACAGGATACACTGACCCCGCTCTCCTGGAAGAGAATAAGAAACACATGAATGCTGCACAGCCTCAGGCTGTATTCAGGTCAAGCCTTATCTCCATGGGAAGGAACAGGGAGAAGAGAGCCAAGGAAGAAGGATCTCTTGCCCTGGTCATATCATGAGACATTGCCACTGCAGCTGGACAAACAACAGTTGCGTTTCAATCCAAGCTAGTGTCACTGTGATTTCAGTATTAACAATGTCTCACAACATCCATCACCAGGAAAGCAACACAAACTTCCCACTCACTTCTATGCACGCTGCATCAAGACACACACATTATGGTCTGCTTGACTCCTGCCCATTGTGCTCTCACTGTCCCTACCCTGCCTGGTGACAGGCAGGAGTGGCACTCACCTCTGTTGGGGACAAAGACGGTCTCATTCTCTGCTTGCACATCGTGCTTGCTGCCATCAGAGGGAGGGAGTGCCACCCGGTTCTCGCTGGCATGAAACTGGCAGTGGATCTGGGCGCTAGCCCATGCCAACATCTCACTGAAAGCAAAGAGCAACACTCATATCTCTGCTTTAAACCTGAATTACTGCAGGTAGGAACTGGGACAAGAGCAACTCTGTCTGCCCAGATCCATGCAGGGCTGCTTGTCTGGAAGGAAGAAGGCCTTGCTTCACTGTCACTGAAGCCACTCTCACAGCCCCCTTCCAAACAAGCCTTGGGAGTAAGCTCAAGCTGGGATGCTGACTCAAAGCCACTTCCACCCCAGCTGCTGACAACAGCTTCACCCGAAGTCTGACTCTGTGGCCCAAGGACTCTTTTTAAGCAGGAAAAATTGCAGTCTGAGCCACAACACCATTGGCACAGCACTGACATGGCACGAGAAAACATATCTGCCCCAGGAAACATGCTGTACACTCATGGCAGAGGACAACAGGCAGCTGAGGTGAGTAGCCCCTGTGCCCTCCCATGAGGACAAGAGACAAGGTGCCTTGTACAAAACTTCACAGGCATCTTTCAGCAAACATGCTGAGGTCAAGTGTTCCAAGATCCAAAGCCTTACTCATTTGTTTATCTTTCCCATCATCCACAGATTGGGACCAGCCACTCAGTGCAGTCTTAGGAGGACACCTCAAGCTGCTGCATGTGGACCCTGGCAGAGGATACTCAGGCATGAGGAGTTAAATCCCAAGCCAGAGGTGACACACAGAGCAGCACTCTGATAGCAGCACAACCATTAAGGAAGTGGGCAAATTCTAAAGCAACAAATTCCTGCAACCTGGGCTCAGCCGTCCCTGCCCATAGCATGGATATGCCCCAAGCTCAACACTCCTCAGGGCAGGTAGGCACAGACATGCTCCCTCTGTCCCCACAGCACCATCCCCAACAAGAACAACAGCTGCTGTTTATGCTAGGCCAAAGAACGATGTTATAGGTCTTTCATTAGGACCTACTTACTTCTCCTTATGCAAGGACATTGCTGATGGCAACAGGGGAGGCAAAGGTGTAATTCTGACCCCTCTCTGTACAGCCACAGGAATTAATGTAGGGCCACACAACCAACACAGAAAACAACCTCATGTTTTGGAGTCTGCTGTGACATCAGCCATTCTATAGGGCACCTCCCATGGTACTAGTGACACCTTTCGGTTTCCAAATCACTCCTCTATTTTTATTTCCATAGCAGTCTCTATAGTTTAGCCAGTGAATAGTTCCTCTGGTGTTTTCTAACATCATGATCTGATTAGTAAGCACCAACACCAGAGCTTTAGGTGGCAGAGGGATTTTTTTGTGGCACAGCACACGGGTGTCCCTCCATGTGACACATCAGAGCAGTTAAAGGTCTAGATGAACCAGGGAAAAAGGTGTGCTGTATTTGTGTCAGCTGACTAACGTTGCACTATCTGATATTTTGTATGTGCTTGCTGCCCTTACCCAAATACACCTCAGTTACTATACCTAGTTGCTTTGAGCCCTACAGTTGTAATTCTGCATTTTCAAAAGTACCAGCATGGCTCTTCCACCAGGGCTGCCATATGTTTTTTTGTTGTAAGGTATCTGCTGTTTGGAAGCAGAGAACTGCTCTTGCTTGAGGCAATGTTTGCTAATTTTATATAAGCTTAGAGTGATTAGAGTACCTTCAAACACCATATTTTGAGTATTCTTTTCTTTCTTTTTCAGTACTGCTTTACAATATACCACTGGATTGTTTTCATTTTTTCTAGCCAGATATCCAAACAAAATTTGCATGTCCCTTCCTGCCAGCAGAGCCGGCTTGTTCAGCTGGTGCTTGTTCAGCAGTGGAGGATCCTGCACTGGTGCTGAGGTCACTTCCCTCCAGCATCACCTTCCCCACAACTCCTGTAGCCTACATAGGACATGCTCCGTGCAGCTTCTGAGTAGAAGAGCTTTGTTTCTTGTACTCCATCATCAAATTCATTTCCTGCCTTTCCTTCAATTCTGTCCCTGTGCTGTGACCTCTCTGTCCCTCCACCTGTCAGCCCCAAAACCTTCCAGGCTCTGACAGGTCTATCTGCCTGTTGCAGTCATGGTGCTTTGATCTGGCTCCTGCCTTTATGCAACCCACAGCTTCATTTTCCAAACCACCAATCTATTTGCTGCTGCCACTCAATTTGACATGACCACATCTCATCCAATTGTTCACCTGGGGTTTTTCTTATTATTTTATTTTTTTTTCTTTTTCAATAGGCTTCTACAGATCACAACACATCTGAAGTTTAAAATGAAGCTTTCATAAATGCACTGCAAACCCCCCAAACCATGCCACCTGATAACCTTGCAGTCCCACATGTTTCAGAAGTAGGCAAAACAGCTCTTGTCATCACACAGGACAAAGCTGTGAGAAGCTGGATGCTTATGCCACAGCTGCATTTGAAACCTGAACTCAGCAGTCAAAAGGGAACAGGAAGAAAAGATGGGAAGTTAAGGAAGGCAATAAATACAGAAGCCCTCTGCTGCTGAGACTGCAGGCACTGCAAGTGGGCCCAATACAATCATGTGTGAACATCGCACTGGTGATGAAAACATGCTGAACCTGACAAGGCTGGAAACAGGCACTTCCCAGGAAGGACTCAAGATGAGAAAGCACTCTCCACTACCTAAGCAGTCAGACAAGGCCACACACTCAGCGGACATGAAGGCTGTGGATGATTACTTGTGACATGGAGTCACCCCCTGTGAGCCAATATGGGAAGCTCCCATCTTCTCACATTTCCTCAGCACTACTAAGGGGAGATGCAGTGCTCAAAGGCTGGGCCACAGAAATGTGGCCACAGAAGGTGCCCCTTTTATACCCACCCCTTTGTCTGCCACCTCTGGAGGCAGAGATCACATTGATCTATCCAGCACTGCTGGACAAAATAGAGCTCTTTCCACAAATGCAGGAAATAATGACGTTGCCTGGATGCTGCTCTGTAGGACTGTCACCCTGGCGTGACCAGATATCCCACTTCGACAGCCAGTTTGGCTTCATTTTCTGCCTGTCACTGTCACTGGGGGCTCACCTGAGGGACAGCAAATCTCTAACTGCATACCTCTTTCCTTGTCTACTTCTTGGGGGCATAAACCCAGCATAATTACCTCAGCTTCGCCCCCAAAACTGAGATGGTGCAAGGCCTCCTTAAGGGAGTGTCTCAAGTAGGGAAGTCACAAGGGGCTGAGCTGGCACCATTGCCCCACAGTGCAGACATGACTACTACTCCAGAGAGAGGAGAGAGGGTAACCCGCTCCCTCTGGAGGGACCCAGGCAGTTCCAACATTTGGAGGCTCCGTGCATGGACTGGCAGAGGCTCCTGTACCTGCTGGCTGAGGTTGACGAGGCTGATAATGGGTTGGTGAAGGTGATCACACACTCCAGCACCTCCCCTGCCAGGAACACAGGCCCACGGCCCAGCTTGGCCAACACTTCGATCATGGCTTGGACAATCCTGCTGCACACCTGCCAAAAAAAGGCAACGGTGGGCATGTTATCACAGAATCATGGATTCAAGGAATCACTGAACGGTTTGGGGTGGCAGAGTCCTTAAAGATCATCAAGTTCCAGGTCCACTGCCATGGGCTGGGACACCTCCCACTAGACCAGATTGCTCAGGACCCCATCCAGCCTGGCACTGAACATTTCCAGGGATAAAGCAACCACAATTTCTCTGAGTAACCTGTGCCAGTGCCTCACCACTCTTACAGTAAAGAATTTCTTCTGAATATTTAATCTAAACGCAGGCTCTTTCAGTTTAAAGCCACCCCCCCTTGTGCTGTCACGGAGACAGGGAGAGAGGGTTGGGCAATGTAAGTGAGGGGGAATGGGGACACAGACACAAACACGCACAGGAGATGTGGGGGGAAACACGCAAAACTCCGTCCTTACAAAGACATACGCCTTCCTCCCAGGTCCACACAGATAAGGAGGGGTCAAGACACACTGCGACGGTGAGAAAGGACAGCCCTGACACCCCCAGCCCTGCGGCCCCTCACGCAGACACGCACACGGATAGGTCCACCCGAGGGATCAGGGACACAGGGCGCAAACTTTCCGCAGCTCCCGCCTCGGGCCCACTCACCACCCGCACAGGCCACGCTCGCCGCCCGGCACCACTGCAGGCCCGGCTCCCCTCAGCCGCTCGGCGGGGATCGGCAGCACTCGGACAGAGTTCGGCAAAGCTCGGGTAGCGCTCGGGAACCCTCGGCAACACTCGGGTTACACTCGGCAACACTCGGGTTACACTCGGCAACACTCGGG